>WOXC01010654.1:600000-775000 GCA_011680675.1 Gymnobelideus leadbeateri | reverse complement strand
AGAGCCCGAGGGCTTTCCAGGGGATTAGGCATTTGGGCATCATCTGCAGAAGGCTGGTCCCTAAAATGATATTTAAATGGGAGAGCCCCCAGGTGGGTTAAGGGAAGAGGAAAGGGCCCTCGGAGACCTGAGGGCCCCTGCCCAAGGCTCTTTTCTCCTTTGCAGGCCCAGGGTCAGGAGAGTGACTGCCACAGCTGCTGCTGCCCTGTCTGCCTGCCTGGGCCGGCGCCCTCCTCTGCTCACCGCCCCCCCAGCGCCCTACCTACTTGTGTTTTCAATCGACCTAGATGTGGCAGTGGATTCTTCTCAGCCCAGTGCTGGGACTGTGCTCAGAGAGGCCTAGACAACAGTCTTGACCCAGTACGGGGGGAGGGAGGGTGCTAAGCTGTTCAGGTCCAGTGAGCCAATGCCAAATCCGCAGGACTCTTCCAGGCCTCCTTTGGAGGGGCTCTGTTTCTCTTTGGGTCTCTCTCTCTCTCCCTCCCTCTGCTCTTCTGAGGCACTTCGGCCTGCCATCTACAGACTTTCAGGGCTCGGACTAATGGCAAGACTGAGGCTTGATGGCTGGGAGTGGGGCTGCTAGGGGAGGGGGGAGAAGAGCCTGAAGATAGACACTGGGATGGCAACCTGGGGCTTCTTTTTTCTAGTGTAAGAAAAGAGAGAAGTTTGTTTCCCTTCTAATCTGCCTGGTCTGGCTCTGAGCACCCTTCCTCCCAGAATGCTGGGACAAAGCAGGGCCTCTGGCTTCTGATCCATGGCCCTCTGGGGGTGGGGGAGGTGCCTGAGAAGCCGCGCCATGGGGATTCTTTCCCAAGTGATCGTGAGCTCCAGCTGCAGCCTTCGAGGCTTGGTCCCCAGACAGAGATGGGGCTTTGAAATTGCTTGTTATACCTTTACCTCCTCCCAGGACTGGGGCTATCAGAGGACTTGGTCCTTAGCTTTCCTAGGCCATACCTCTAAACCAAGAGCCAATCCCCCTTCCAGCTGCTTCCTTCCCCCCCGGGGGAGCCGGCACCTTGGGTTCCCACAGTCAAGTCTCCCTGGTTCAATTCCTGGGATTGCTGACCTGCTGAGGACATGGGCCTCATCCACCACGCCCACAGTGGCCCCATTTCTCCACCTGTCTGGGTTGGGCATAGCCCAGCCTGGCCAGCTAGGCAGAGCCAGTGATCCAGAAGCCCTGAAAAAGCCCTGGCCTATTTCTGTCTCAGGGACCTGGCTAAGCACCAGCCCCACCAGAAAGGCCTCGGATTTCTCCATTTCCCTGAGGTTTCATCTTGAAATAATGGATGGACAGCTCCTCCCCAAGGCCACTCCTGCTTGCCCAGCCCCACTTCAAGCCAGCCTTCCTTCAGCTCAGCCAATAGACCAACTGAGCCTAGGGCCAGCCAGCACGATGTCTGCAGGGCCCAGGAATGGTGCTCCTGCCCCCTCCCTTTCTGCCCTCCCCAGACTCTGCCTTCTTTTGCTTCTTGATTCAAGTGACCCTGAGGCTCAGCAGAAGTCAGTGGCTTGGAAGAGGCTCCTTGGTTTCACTGAACTGGCACTAATGCCCCATATCTTCTCCCGCAATGACATGACCTGATGGGAAGGAAGAAGAGAGGAAAGAAATTGCCCTGATTTTTCTGATTCCCTCTTGAGCCCTGGCTCTTCCCAGTCAATCCCTGCTACCCACAGCCCACCTGCCTCCCTGCCCACTCTAGTCACCTCTGCTTTATGTCTCTGGGCCTTTCTGAGGTGGTGCTGGGGGTGTGGATGGGCTAGGGCTCATCTAGGGGCTACTATGGGCCGCAGGAAGCCAGGTACAGCCCTGGAAAGCTAAGATTCTGAGATTCACCAGGCCTGGACGGAGGTGTCTTCTGTCCTGGGCCTGGCTTTTTTGGGGCTATCTTAAAGAAGGAAGGAGGATCTGACAGTGCCCAGGACTCTTAAAGGGCTCAAGGGGAAGATGAAGAAAGGGCACTTGAGGATACAGGGTAAGCTCATGCCCCTCCAGGCTCAGAAGGCAGTGGAGATGGTAAAGGAGCTGCCCCCTAACACATTTCTGATGGGGAAGTACTCCTCAGAACTTGGCTGAGTCTAACTTATGGTCCTTAGGAGAAAGGGTCCTCATTGCCATGAGCCTGGGGAGGTCACTCATTTCCCCCAAAGAGTTGGTAACGGGTTTGGACCTAGACCCTTCTCCTTTTCCCCATACCCCTTAACCCACTGCCTGATGCCCTTTGCTTTTTGCTGTCCTTGCTTCAGGAGGGATCGCCAACCCCATCCATCTCCTTTGCCTAGGTCTACACCTAGTGGTAGGGACACTGAATGAGCCAGAACTTGGGTCTCCCTTCCTTCCTGCTGGGTGGAGAAGCCTGTCCTGGACAGCTAGCCCAGAAGCCAATGCCCTGGAGTGATTCAGAAGGGCAAGGGCTAGCCTTGGAGTCAGGGTAACAAATTCAAATGCTGGCACTATGTAATTATAGAGAAATCTGTTCCTCTTTTTGAGCCTCAGTGGTACCATCTGTTCACTAGGGATGATAATGCCTTACTAGCCCTTCCTTTTGTCTCCAGCCCTTAGAGGAAGACTTTCACATAACTGCTGGTATAATTTTGGGGGAGAGTGGAAGCTAAATTTATTCTTTAAAATACAAAAAATAAAATAAAATACAGCCCTAACTGTTTTGGAGTTTGAATGCTGTTAAGGATGTGGTGATTCCAGTGACTTTTCTCTGCAAAGAGTCTGCATTTCCCTCTGTTACTTTCTTTTCATGTTTTCATGTTTTTTGTGTTTTCATACCCTTCATTTTCCTTCCTCTCCTCCCCAATGAGTCATGGCCAGAATAATCATGCTTGGGCAGAGATCTGGGTAAGTCGCTCCTCTCCTCAAGATCCTTGGTTGGCTCCACACTGCTTCAGCTGAAACTCTTGTGTTTGCCAGTTGTGCTATGAGCTCCGGGGAGCTCTCTGACATGGCTGTTCCCTCCAGGGGCGAACCTTGCAACTCAGCCATGTCAGCTCATTCTTGCGACTTTCAGCAATGCCCTTCCATATGTTTGCCATGATGGATCTCCCCAAGATGCAGGAAGCCTTCCCCGATTTCTCCTGACAGTTGGAGAACACTAACAGGAACCCCAAGATGGGAGGAGGTAGAGGGAAGAGGCCAGATCCAGGGAAGGGAAAAAGGGACTTAAGTGACTCTAACATCTTCATTGCCTTGATACGCCCACTCAAAGACTCCCCTCACACCAGGTGTTACCCCATACTTTTACAAAGGAGGAAAGTGAGGCTCAGAGAAGGTATGGGACTTGTGTGCCAAGGTCAGAGCTAGCAGGTGGCAGGCCAGCTGTTTTTTCCCTTCTCATACAAAGGATTCATGAATTAGGGCAGCAAAGTGAATTGAAAGTCCTGGCCAGGGTGACTGGCTTGGGAGCTCCTGGTCATGGGTGCTGAGAGCCAGGCACAGAATCACACAAGTTCAGAGTTGGAAGGGACCTCAATCTAATTAATCCCCACTTGAATCAGAATCCTGCCATCCCATGTCCACACATGCTCAATAAACAGCAGCCTCTGCATGAAAAGCTCCAGGAAAATTGGGGCCCCCACTTCTGGAAGGAGCCCCTTTTACTTTGACATGGCTCTCATGACCAGCGAGTTCCTCCTTACGTCATGGAACTCTCCCTTTCTCCAGCCCCCAGCCCCTGCCATGGATCCAGGTTCCACTCTCTGGGGCCAAGCACTAGGGCACTGGGGCAGCCTGGCCTCCACCCTTCCTTGGGCAACTCCGAGGCACGTGGCCTTGAGTTAAGCAATCAGATGAAATCAGACCAATCAGATTT
This sequence comes from Gymnobelideus leadbeateri, assembly GCA_011680675.1. Taxonomy (NCBI): domain Eukaryota; kingdom Metazoa; phylum Chordata; class Mammalia; order Diprotodontia; family Petauridae; genus Gymnobelideus; species Gymnobelideus leadbeateri. Next base: position 771,179 of record WOXC01010654.1, on the reverse strand, counting down.
CACTGAAAAAAGTCGTTCGAGGTGAATGTGATGGACCCAGGACTCAGAGCTTGGGAAGTCAGTTCAGGAAGAGGTGGAATTTGGCCAGGAGTGTAACCAGGATGGAGCAACTGTCCCCACCATCTCTTCTCAAGGCCCTCCCTTACCTACCTGCAGACCACCAGCCCAAGGTTCCTGTTGCTATGGCACCCTTCTCCCAGAGCTCACCTCTCCAGCTCCTTCAGAAGGATGCTCAGTTATGTCATGGGAACAGAGGCCAGACTCCCTGGGGTGTGGACAGCCTCCCTCCTAGCAGATCCCACCTCCCAACTGAGCTGGCCTCCTCCAGACCCAAGGATTCTTAAGTTTTAGTTCTCAAGAAGGGGGCCCTCACTTTCCTTGCCAGACTTCCTCTGCAAAGACCAGAGCAGTGCTCCTTATCACCCTCCAAGGGTCGGGGCATACTTCTCTCTCCTTCAATCCTCCCTCCTGGATGGTCTGAGGCTGGAGGCCTCAGTTACCTCCTCCCCTCCTCTCCCTTCCCCTCTCCTTTCTGACCTCTCTGCCTTGCTGGGTCGTTGGGGGCAAGGCCCCACCACCTCCTCCCTGAGCTATACATTCTCCCTTCAGACCTAAGGGAGGAGCTGCACAAAGACACCAGTAGGAATCACCAACCCAGACTTGGTGTCAGACTGACTGCCTGGGCACCAGTCCTCTCTTGTTAGTTCTGAATGACCTGGGGGTAAATGGCATGCCTTGGACCTGAGTGTGTGCCCTGAGCCTTCATTTGAGAGAGATAAGGAGGCTGGAGCCCACCTTGCAGGAGCAGTCTGCCCTCAGCCACCCACAGAGGAAGGTGCCCCGCTAGCTCGTGGCCCTTTTAGCAGTGTGGCATCCACTCCTGCCCCTCTCAGGGCCCAGAGTAGGGGGGGGCGTCACTGAGGTCTCTCCTAGCTCTGACACTAGGTTGGCTTCCCAGCTCTAAGGTGTAGGAACCAATGAATACCCTAATTATCTGGGGGTTTCGCCTCCTCCAGGAGATCAGAGGAGGGAAAATGCCAGGTCCTTGGGGCTGGCTTCTGGGGTGAAGGAACTGAGGGCTCCTGTTTCAGTCAGGCTCAACCTTGGCTATTGAATGGACATAGGGACTGAGGGCGAGGGGAACTCGCCCCGGCCAGAGTTTCTCCATCTTGCTGGTGTCACGGAAGAGCCCTGGGCCCTCTGGGGAAGGAGCCCATGGGTCTCTCTCCCCCAGTGACATCAGTTTGAGGTGGGCGAAACTATGAGATTTTTTTGTTGCTTGTCCAAGTTCACGGATTTCCTGAAGTTGCTCTATGAGATGCGGAGGGCCCTGTGCGTCCCTCCCCATGTGCTGGGAGAGTCAGCAGCTGGCCAGAGTCCGAGAGGTGGGGGCCAAGGAGGGGAAGGGGGAGCTGGTGGGGCGGGGGGGGGGGGGAGGGAGGAGCTGCAGCTGAGTTTATTAAGCGCAAAAGAGGAATCCAGCTGCACAGGAAACTGGAGTAATCCTGATTATGTGTTTATTCTTTCCCCTCCCTCTGCTCCCTCCCCCCAAGCCCAGGCTTTCATCTGCTCCCGTTCGCTTTGCTTCTCTGGCCACTTCTCCAGTCCTACCCCCAGGGCCCTTCTCTGCATTTAAGAGTCACCTAGAGGGGAGAACTGGGCCTTGCCAAACAGTCTTCCTAGTGTATGGAAGAGGACCCAGGTGTCCCCCACCCTGCCCCCCACAGTACACCTTTTCTCCTCCAAGGCCGAATTGGTCCCTATTGTCCCCTGACTCTCTGCCTCCTGTGAAGACTATGGCAGCTGGATTAGGGGGCCTCAGACTGCCCCCCTCCATGTTCAAGGCAGTGAAACTCCACAAATATTTGTCAAACCCCTTCTATTCATAAGGACCAGAAGTTGGCTGGGGTTGCTTGGAGGCCAAAGTCACCAGGGCCCCAAGTCCACCTTCAGGGAGCTGGCAATTTTCTGAAAAGTCCAGAGGACTCCCTGGAGAGTCCTGGACAAAGAGAAAGCCAGGGAAGCCTTCTGGGAGGAGGCAGTACCTGATCTGGGCCTGGAAGGAGGCTGTGACCAATGGAGTAAAGTCTGAACAAGAGTATTCAAAGGCATGGATCTGTGAGAGTGGAGGGTAAGTCGAGTCAGCAAAGGGAGGAATAGAGAGAAGCCTGGGGAAAGGTCTGGGAGCGTAGGTCAGTCATAGGAAAATGCCACTGGTGGCCTGAATGGACACTTACTAAGGACCCCAGTGGTGCTGAACACTGGTACTACAATGGGAAAAATGGAGCCAGGCCTTGTCAAGGAGCTCACACTAATGGAGGGAGCCCCAGAAAGTCCAAAGAAGGCTCACCAGGTGAGAGGGCTGAGGACTGGAGTTCATGGGAATGCAGAGGAGAATGAGAAGAGCTCAGTTTGTCCAGTCGTGTGGCCATCTGCTTTAGCCCAGTAAGCAGCTGAGCCCCAGAAGGAATGGGGCTTATTTCAGATATTTTCAGTGCCTGGAGGTCATGTAGCCCAATGGCCTCATTTGGTAAATGAGCAAACAGAGACCAGAGTGGGGAAGCCCCTTGACCTTCAGCAGGCCTAGAAGGGTCAAGGGTGCCAGATGAGGAGGGGGCAGCCTGTTCAAGACCTTTCCACCAGCAAGAAGTTTGGGAGGTAAACAGAGGTGGCTAGTGCATCCTTTCCTTTGCAGATTTTGAAGACCCAGGCAAGACCTCTAGGCCTGTCTGGTCTATGTTAGAGACCATCCAGCTGGAGGCAGGGGGACAGCTGACTAGTGGCCATTCCAAGAGGGATTCCTGGAGCAAAACTTGAATGGTAGGAAGGTCTGTCAGAATGGCTGCTGGAGAGCCCCTAAATCCTCTCCACCCCCAGCCCCTTTCCTCAAGCCTTGGACAGGGGAGTGTTGACCTGGGTGTGGCCTTCTCAGGCAGGCCTTGACTCTGGAAGGGGGTACTTGCTCAGCTCTGGAAACATCCATCAGCTGCCTGACACATCACTGTTAGCTTTTCCTACGCTAAATTACACCAGGATAAACTTGGGACTGGGAAAGAAACCTCACTGATTACTGTCAGCTCAGGGCCCACAATGCCACAGCTCCAGGGGCAGGGCAAGGATATGGGGCGGGGGCTAGGGTTCCCCCTTTTTCTTCTCCCTCAATCCCACCTCCCTCTTTTCTGTGGAATACTAGAATCACAAAGGAGACTCATCACACTCTGCTGAGACAGCAGGAAAGGTGGGGAAATAGAAAAATGGAGGTGGGAGAGGGCAGTGAGGGCAGAGGAAACAACCCTCTGATACATCAGTGGAAAATAAAATCAGAAATGAAGCAAACTGAAGCTCAGTCCTTTGTTGGGTCCCAGTCACCAGATGCTTGGCAGGGGTGCAAAGGCAGTGGCCTTTCCACCAATGGGTAGCTTGGAGAGGGATGCTGGGGGGAGTGCTCCTGTGGTGACTTTCAGGACAGGGAGGTGTACTTAGAGACAGAGTTACAGAGCAGACACGTTGCCTCTTCAATCCTTCGCCCCCCCCTCTCCCCCTTCCCCCAAGCTGAAACCCTCCCCTTCCTAAGTCTTCCTGTGGAGAACCGTGCAGGGGCTGGTGCAGATGAAGCCTTCATCTCCCTTAGGAGGTTCTTGGCTTCCTAGCCTAGCCCCAAACAAGGCTCAGTTTGCCCATCAGCAAACAGCCAGGATCTGGGTCACTCCAGGGTAGGGGCCTGTTCCCTGATTTCACTCATTCCTTACCCTCTGGTCAAGGAGAAGATGGGCTCTTCTGGCGCAGAGTCAGACACAGGAACTTCTTGCTTTGAAGGAAGGATGGTCACTTGAGCAAAGGCACCAAAATCCTGTCTGGGAGATGGTCCTTAGGAGCTCTGTTTCAATGACTAAGAACAGACACTGCCCATGGCATCCCTCAGCCAAATCCAAAGAGAGCCCTGCTTGCTGTATATTGACTTAGAGAACTACAAATCCCCGTTATCTGTGTTGTATCATATTTTTATTGATTTTGTTCAACATTTTCCAATGACATTGAATTTGATTGGCCCCATTCAGGAGTTTTGCAGGCAGTATGCAGCCACCACCCCCTGCACCCCAAGTTCCACACCTCTGCCTGAGACAAGCCATTTTCTGGACTAGATTAGGAGTTTTATTGTCCAGGAGAAATCTTTGTAACGTATGCTTTAATGCCTTGAGAGGTTAAGACATAGACAGTAGCTATCCATAGAAGGCCTACTTTATTGCTTAGAATAGAGCATATATTACTATGACCTGAGAGTGATCAATTGAGGATAGACTTGAGTGACAGACCTTAGCTCTACTTCTGGGAGCAGGCCAATGAGAGACAGCATAATGTGGTCCTGAAGTCAGAAAGACTGGGTTCAAGGCTTGCCTCTGCCACAAATAAATAAATAAACAAATGAATGAATGAATAAACAAACAAGTCAAGTAACGCCTCAGTGCCCCCTGCAAATTACTGTTAAATTGTAGATAGCTTGCTGATATCTATTGGTTGAGATTCCATGCTGGGGAGTCCCCTATGCTGATGACTCGATAGGCCTGGGTCACACATAATTATGGATAGAGGTTTTGAGGGGACCTGCTTTAATGCCTTAAGAAAAAAAGATTTTTTCCAGTAGCAGTCCTTAGAGGACCCACTTTAGTGAATGGATAGGAGCAGGTATTGTCCAGGAGGAGCTTGGAGAACCTCATTTAGGGCTGGAGCAATTAGCGTCACCAGTTTGTGTGTGTGTATATATATATATATATATATATGTATATATATGTATATATATGTATATATATGTATATATGTGTATATATATGTATATATACATATAATTTGCTTCTTAAGTGTTTGAAAATCCAATTTGTTCTCTTGAGTGAAAAGCCTTTTTTAAAAACATATTTAATTTCTTTTATTAAATATTGCCCAATTGCATGCAGATTTTTAAACCATTAACATTTATATTCCAAATTCCCACACTTCCCCATCCATCAAGCAATTTTGTATCAATTATACATGTGAAGTCATGCAAAACATACTTCTGTATTAGCTATGTTGCAAAAGAAAACCTAGACAAAAATGGTCCAAGCAAAATGAGGTTGAACAAGTCTGCTTCACTGTGGGTGCTTTGGATTGTCTTGATCAGTCTCTCTGAGTCTTTCAGAGTTGATCATTATACAATATTGCTGTTACTGCACGGAATATTCTCCTGGTTCTGCTCACTTTACTTTGCATCTTTTCAGATTTGGCTCTTAAATTTGGCTCAGTTCCCTATCTATTTGAAAAATAAGGCCTTTATCAGAGAAACTTGCTATAATTTTTTTCCCCAGTTTCCTGTTTTCCTTCTAATTTTGGCTAAATTAGTTTCATTTGTGCCAAAGCTTTTGAATTTCATGTACTTCTTGTTTTGTCATAAAGTCTTCTCTTGTTCTTGCTCCCCTAACTTGCTTATGTCGGAATCCTGTACCCATTTTGATCTTATCTTGATATATTGTGTGAGTGTTGGTCTAGGCCTGGTTTCTGCCAAACTGCTTTCCAGTTTTCCTAGCAAGTTTTGCCAAATAGTGAGTTCTTGCTCCCAGAGCTTGGATCTTTGTGTTTATCCGACACTAGGTGACTGTGGTCATTTACTCCTGTATGTTGTGTACCTAATTGATTTCATTGAACCACCTTGAGAGGAAACTCCTAAAATCAGCAAGGCAGAGAAAGGGGCCCTGGATACTAGGCTAGTCTGGCTCCCTCATTTTTGTAGTTGAGGAAAGTGTGTGGCCCCAGTTCAGCATCTTGTCCTAGGCTGGGTTCATAGATTTGGAGTGGGAAGGATCCTCAAGGAGAAACTGCAATGGGCAGCAGCCCTTAGGATTTAGGGCAAACATTTCTACCTGGCATAGAAAGACGTTAGACACATTATAGGCCCACGAGCAAAGGCTGTGTAATCTCCTTGTGTGCATATCTTTAAAACCATGACAAGATTCCTCATCTGTGTGGGCCATACTACCTAGAGGCAGGGCTATGAATGGCATGAGCTCTGGAATCCTAGTGGGGAGGATCTCCTACCCCTGTCCTTTCCTGCCCACAGCCATATCCTCCCATATCTTCTGCCTTGGTTTACTAAGACTCCAGAAGCATTACTCAAATCTCAGGGGAGGGTCCTGCCATCAGATAGGATGGAAACTCCTGCCCAAGCCTTGCTCAGCTCCTCCGGCCCCACCACTGTGCCAGCAAGAGTCCAGTTCATTCCCCAGGCTTTGTGTTTGTTGCCTGAGACCCAGCCCAGCTCAGTACTCAGCACTAAGTGAGGAGAGGCCTGGTGGCCAGAAACTTGGTTGCCTGGGGATCAACTCCCCAAAGTTGCAGCTCAAAGTGTGGAGAGGTTGCAATCTGCTCTGGCAGAGGGAGTGCTCACAGCAGGGAGAACCACAGATTTTTGAAGCATTATCATTTCATTGAGGAGGAACCTGAAGTGTAAGGTCCCAAGGACAGATCAGAGATTAGAATCTAGGCCTCCTGGGTCCTGGGCCACTGTCTACCTAGAGCTCCTCATCCCCCAAACACTGTGAACCTCTTAAGGACTGCTTCCTTCTCCCCCTCCTATCTCCTAAGGAGAACAGTCAGGAGTGTCTGGAACAACCTGGGTGAGGAAAATGCCCCTTGGCCCCTGGTGTCCCATATGCCCACAGGACCCTGTGCCCAGAGCCTTTCCTCCTTCCTTCAGCTCAAGGGCCTCGCTCCTCTTCAGGACTCCCCCCACCCCAGGCCTGTGTTAGGACTCAGCGGCCCCCTTAACTACTGCCACTAAGCAGCCAAGACAGAGAAAAAGGGGCAGCCTGAGTGCTCTCAATTGTTGAAGGGCTCTGTCCCCTTGACTGACAATTCCCAGGCCTCAGCAAACTGCCTCCCTAGACCTTGTGCTGTCCTCTGGACATGACCTGGCTGTCCCCAACATCCCTCCCTCCCTCAAGAGAACTCACTTTGGGCAGATGCTGGGTGCGGAGGCAGGGGGCCTGAATTCAAATCTCACTTCTGTCACCAGAAACCTGTGTGACCTCAGACAAGTCACTTCATCTGTGTGCTCCTCAGTTTCCTCAAATGTAAAGGATTAAGGATCTCGAAAGAAGGTCCATGTTAGCTTGAGATTCTCTATCTCCTGTTCCACCACCACAACTGTGAAAGCCATGCCCCATTCATTTCCTCTAAGAAAACATAAGCCCGGGGGAATAATTAGAGCTTCTTGGCCTTCACAATCCCATATTGTTTATCCAACACAAATTAAAACCCTCGGCTAGGCTCAGAGAACATGGTGTATGTGGTGGTGGGGGATGTGGAAGATAAAAGGGCCCTCCTCCCCCTTCCTCCCCCTTCCTCCTCCCTTCATTCCCCTCCTCCTCTTCTTCTTCCTCCCCTCCTCTTCTCCCTCCTCCTCCTCTTCCTCCTCCCCTTCTCCCTCCTCCCTCCTCCTCTTCTCCCTCTTCCCCCTTCCTCTCCTGGTTCCTTCCCATAACTGGGTCTTATTATTCTGCCTGGCCAGGCAAGGCCACTGGCTCACTGCATGGATCTCTGACACTGGGACCTCAACCTAACAGCAACAGCTGGGACCAGGCCATGGCTGACTCTGCAATGGAGTCCCAAGGAAGGGCTACAGAGGATAGCCACACACCCCCACCCCTGCCTCCAGCCCATGGCTCTCTCCATCAGCACCACTACAAGGCTCTTCTGAGGCCACGTTTGGGTTTCTCTTTGGGCACTTGATGGGCAGATTGCAGAAACCTAGAAACAGAATGGAAAGGAAGGTCATCATCATTTCTGCTGCTGCCGCCACCACTGTTTGACAAGGGAGAAAACTGAGGAAGCCTTGAGAAAGATTAGAGGGCGTCAGAGTTGGAAGGGACCTCACCTGATGCCTGAAGGCCGGAAAAGGGGTGTACCATGTGTAGAAGGTAGCCCAGCCAGGTGTTGACCCAGGCTCTTGGATTCCAAATCCATTACATCATTGTAAGTCCTTCTCCCTCAGTCCAACTTGGGACAAATTGGGAGCTGAGGGAGGGGCTTGGTCACAACTGGTTCAGAATGTTCTCATTGAGGCCCCGATCTTTCTTGCTCCCCTCCCCCCTCCCCATTCCAAGGCTGGAAGTCCTATCACAGCTGAGAACTGGAGAGGAGGCTGGGGGGGCAGGGGTGAGGACTGGCTAAGCAGAAGGCATCTTTCCAGTCTTCCTGCCTCCCCATCTGGTTCCAAGCTTCTTGCAGGTGGGGCAATGAGCCATGTGCTTGGGCTGGGGTGGGGGTGGGGGCTGCTTTGGGTGTCCCCTGTCCCTCTCCCCCTGGCCATATCCCACATGCTACTCAGACAGAGACAGAGCTTGGGGGAAGGCAGGGATCTGAAGAGCATGGTCCCATCCCCACCAGTGCTCAGGGCAAAGTCCTTTGCAAACATTCATCCTTCAGCACTGCCCTACCCACTCAGCTGACTGGCCTCTCCCACCTTCAGGAAGAGAGATCCCAAGTCCTCTGGACTCAGGAGGGACTCCCAGCTGGGGGACAGGTAGAGTCCGGGATCAGGCAGCTGAGAGAGCAGGGAGCTGAGCACAGGGCAAAATTTGGAAGAGAAAGTCCTGAGGAGAGCTGAGGGCACTTGGGATATCTGTCCTCCAGCGAAGAAAATCATGTTCCGTGGTTCCCTTGTCCTTTTTTTTTATTTGTCTCTGAGTTGAAGGGAACATGTGGTTGGCAGATTTTTATTCTCGTTCATTCTCTCTCTCTCTCTCTCTCTCTCTCTCTCTCTCTCTCTCTCTCTCTCTCTCTCTCCTCCCTCCTTGCCTCTTTCAATCTCCTTCCCTCCCTCCCTTCCTTTCCCTCCCTCTTTCCTCCTCTCTCCCTCTTTTTTTGCTTGCTTGACAGAATTTAGATTAGACAAAACATGAACTCATTTCTGCCTGAGAGGAAAAACAAAACCCAAACCCTCTTCTCTCCCTTCCTTCCAGTCTCACCCAACTTTCCAAGACCAAGAAATGGACAGCAACACTCCTTCAAGAAGCATAAGTCCTCTTGGTCTTGTGGTCCTACAGGGTCTAGCCCTGGATAGTCCAGGTGGGCAGCTAGTGCTTTTGGAGTTCTGGGCCCTGGAGGTGCCAGGTGGCAAGAGCACCAGCAGCAGCAGCAGCAGCAGCAGCAACAGCAGCACCAGCACCAGCAGTAGCCGCAGCCCAGCCCCAGCAGCACCAGCAGCACCAGCAACAGCAGCAGCAGCAGCAGCAGCACCAGAAGCAGCCCCAGCAGCAGCAGCACCAGCAGCACCAACATCAGCACCAGCACCAGCAGCACCAGCAGCAGCAGCAGCAGCAGCAGCAGCAGCACCAGAAGCAGCACCAGCACCAGCAGCAGCAGCACCAGAAGCAGCACCAGCAGCAGCAGCACCAGCAGCACCAACATCAGCACCAGCAGCAGCAGCACCAGCAGCTGCAGCACCAGCAGCTGCAGCACCAGCACCAGCAGCAGCACCAGCACCACCAGCAGCAGCACCAGCAGCAGCACCAGCAGGACCAGCACCAGCAGCACCAGCGGCACCACCAGCAGCACCACCAGCAGCAGCAGCACCAGCAGCAGCAGCAGCACCAACAGCAGCAGCACCAGCAGCAGCACCAGCACCACCAGCAGCAACACCAGAAGCAACACCAGCAGCACCAACATCAGCACCAGCAGCAGCAGCACCAGTAGCAGCACCAGCACCAGCACCAGCAGCAGCAGCAGCAGCAGCAGCAGCAGCACCAGCAGCTGCAGCACCAGCACCAGCAGCACCAGCACCAGCAGCAGCAGCAGCAGCAGCAGCAGCAGCACCAACAGCAGCAGCACCAGCACCACCAGCAGCAGCACCAGAAGCAACACCAGCAGCACCAACATCAGCACCAGCAGCACCAGCAGCAGCAGCAGCACCAGCAGAACCAGCAGCATCAGCAGCACCAGGACCGCCAGCAGCAGCAGCAGCAGCACCAGAAGCAGCAGCACCACCACCACCAGCACCAGCAGCAGCACCTCCAGCAGCAGCAGCAGAAGCACCTGCAGCAGTAGCACAGCACCAGCAGCAACAGCAGCACCAGCACCACCACCCCCAGCACCAGCACCAGCAGCAGCAGCAGCACCAGAAGCACCAGAAGCAGCACCAGCACCAGCAGCAGCAGCAGCTACTTCCTGCAGCTCCTGCTGAGCAGGCAAGTAAGAAAAGCCTCTTGGGAGTATCATGGGTTTGAGTGGCTTCACACAGAGCTTATTCAGTGTGGTGGGGGTCTCACATCTAGGAGGTAGATGAGCATGCCAAGAGATTAGAATAAGCAATAATCATTTATTAAGCACCTACTGTTTACTGGGACCTTAGTTAAGCACTGAAGAAAGGCAAAAGCCAGTATTCAGCCCAAGGAGTTCCCACTCTAGTGGGGAGACAACATGTAAACAGGCAGGTCCAAACAAGAGACATACAGGATAAATGGTGGGGGGTCTCAGAGGGCATTCTCAGAGGAATGCTCCTGACATTAAGGGGCATCAGGAAAGGCTTCTTCAAGAAGACTGGAGGGTGCTCCCAGAGCAAGATGGCAGCCAAAGCCAGAAGAAGCCTCCCTTGAACCTTGAACACTGGTATCACCTGTCCCCGCCCAAACACTAGCTGCCCTCTGGGCCAACCAGACATACTGGGGTTAGCTTCTGACTTGGCTGAAACCACTTTTCCAAGATTCCCATAGCCCTGGTTTGTTCTGTGTTCCATGCCTTGTCCCCCCTGACCCCGCCCTGCCTCTCCTACCAACACCCTCTGAGAGCTCCTGCCCAAGGACATCCTGGACCCCAGAGATTTGGGGAGCCCTCTCTTTCCAGGTTTCTCCAGGGCCCCCAGAGCCTCTCTCCATCCTGGCCTCCAGGGCTTTGGGGCTGGAGAGAACCTTAGGAGTCAGCTAGTCCGATGCCCTCATTTTATAGAGAAAGAAAATGAGAGCCACAAAAGGCTAGCTTGTGCAGAGTCTATCACACCTGTAATCAGTGGCAGGGCAGGAATTCCAAGCCAGGTTTTCTGGATGCAAACCTGAGGTCTTTTCATGAGACCATGGCCATCCCCCAAAGAAGGCAGGTCTAGCACCTGCTGTCCAGCAACCTCCAGCTGGACCCCCCCACCCCCAGAGGGGGATCCTTGAATCCTTTCTGGGCTGCAGTAGGCCACTTCTCCATCCTGGTCCATGTGAGGGCAAACCCTTTCCCCCTTTAGTAAACTGAGAGAAAACTGGGCATGGTCAGACACACTTTAACTTCTCTCAGGGTTCGAGGCAGGAAATCTTATCCTGAGGGAAACACAGCTGATCTTGTCTGGGCTCCAGGGGGTCTCAGGGGTTCTTCCCTTAAGGCCTTGACCTCCTCCATTCTCAGATAGCACCTCCTTGCCTTAGGTCAGGGGGGGTCAGCTGATGGAAGACTGCTTTTTTCCCTGGTGCTCCCTCCTATCTCAGGAATAGGCCTCCTCCTTTTCCTGCTTTCAAACCCATGGTCCCTGTTGGACCTCCCACGAAGTTGCTGCTTCTCATCTTCAGGGCTTCAGCTCATTGGCAGAGCTAAAAGGAGCCCAGTGAATGCTTACGCCTTGGAAGCCCTGTCTGCTGCCCTGTGACTCAGCCCCTTGGTGACTCATCCTGCAGACACAGCCCCCACCTCCCAGGGAATGGCTTTACCAAACCCTATCATTACAGTATCACAGATACTTGAAACACCCAGGAATTCCAGTTTCCAGCCACAGGCCAGAGCCAGGCCCAGGTCAGCTGGGGTGCTGCTCTCCTCCCAGGAGGGTCTCCTCAAACAGCTCCTAGCTAGTTTCCTACCTCCCCAGGACCAAAGCAGATGAGGGTGCCCCAAAGGGCTGGCTCCCTGGGCTCTGAGATTCCTGGCCCCAAACCTCCAACCAATCCTCAGCCTCCACCATAAGCTGCCATTTGGAAAGGAAGCAAAGTCAAGCCCCAGGGTGAGCCTAAATTGGCTCCAACTACAGGGGGAGGGCTGGAGAATCAGCCTCAGGCCCAGCCTGCCAGCAGCTAAGGGCAGGGGAAAGTATGGAAGACACAGTGGGTGGCTGGGATTTACTGAGCTCTGGGACTCCATGGCGGTCAACACACTTACTACCTTGACTCTGGCCAAAGGGGAGATGTGAGACAGGAAGGAAGAAGATCCCGCTGGGCATTATGAGCAGCCCCCCAGCCCAGGCCAGCACTGCTCCTCACGGAGCCTCCACTCCCCTGTGTCAGATGAAGGAGCCAGGTGAGACCATCCCCAGGCTCTTCTCCAGTTTGCCTCTCCTCTAGTCCCTTCTTGTTCTGACCTTCCATGACCTAAAGTCTCTCCCAGCTTTGACAGTCTCCCTCTGTAGGGCCAAGCATCTGCTAAGAAAGCTAAGCATCCCCTTCAAGTTCGAAGGCCCTCTCCAGTCCCACCCTCTCAGGACCATCGGGCCTTAGTTTGAAGCTTATTAACACCCCCATTGTGCAGATGAAATTGAGACCAAAAGGAGAGGTAACTTAGCCAGGGTCATATTGTCTGAAGTAGAATTTGGACTCCGGAGCCAGATGTCTTTCAACCACCCCCATACTTTCACCGTAGAACGGAGAAGCTTGAGCATTCTCAGTTCTAAGGCCCCTGTGGCCCTGAGTGTCAGAAATTGAGGCCATTTCCCCATCCTCATAGCTAATCAGCTAAGCACAGTGGACAGAACTTGGGCTGGAGGGGCCCTACCCATGGCTGGGCCCTGACTCTGCAACCCCTTGCCCCACCCCCAAGCCAGGCACTGCCCTCGGGAGCTTCCTATCTTTCTATTGTTTAATTTACTTTAATTTTTTCAATTACATGTAAAAACAATTTTTGACATTCATTTTTTAAAAGTTGAGTTAAAAATTTTTTTTAATTAAAAAAATGTTCTCCCTCCCTTGTTCCTCTCCCCCCTGCCAATTTCCTATTGATTATACACGTGCAGTCGTGGAAAACATATCCCCATATTCGCTGTGCTGCAAGAGACAAAACAGAGCAACAAAAGAAAGATGAAGAGAATGTTTCAAAATGCTCCTCAATCTGCATCCGGACGCTGTCAGCTTCTTCCTCTGGGCGCAGTGGGGAGCATTTCCCAACATGAACCTTCGGAATTGTCTGGGATCATTTTATCACTGAGAAGAGCTAAGTCGTTTGTGGTTGGTGCAACGTTGCTGTTACTGTGTACAATGTGCTGCTTTGGCTCCCTTTGCTTTGCATCAGCTTGAAGAAGTCTTTCCAGATTCCCCTGAAGGCATCCTGCCCTATCATGATAGTATTCTATCACAATCCTATGCCACAACTTGTTCAACCATTCCCCAGTAGATGGGCATCCCCTCCATTTCCAATTCCTTGCCATCACAAAGAGATCTGCTAGGGATATTTTTGTATGTGTGGGTCCTTTTTCTCTTTTTGGGGTACAGACCTAGTAGTGGGGTGGGGGGGCCAAAGGGTCTACAGCACAGCTTGATAGCCCTTTGGGCACAGTTCCAGATCAATCTGCAGAATGGTTGGATCAGTTCACAATTCCACCAACAAGTCATTAGGGTTCCAGTTTTCCTTCATCCCCTCCAACATTTGTCATTTTCCTTTTCTGTCATTTTAGCCAATCTGATAGGTACCTCAGTTAGTTGTTTTGATTTGCATTTTTCTAATCAATAGTAATTTAGAGCATGGGTAGTCTGGTAACCCTATCCCAGAATGCACTGCCATCTTCTTCTTGTTTTCCTACTCCCTTTACTCCCCAACTCCTCACTTAGCCCAAACAATGCCCCTACCCAACCCACTGATGGCCAGGATAGCTTGACCAGTCCAAAAGAGCTTCAATCTGGGTTATCCCTGGCCTCCACCAAGCTTATAATGCAACCCCTACAACTCCTTCTCACCCTAGCCCTAGTGTTTGGCCTCTGGGCCCAGGGACTGCTTGGGGCTGGAAGTGGGCTGGGGAATGTGCATGACATTTCTGAGCCAGGTATTTCATGAATTTCTTCTTGCTCTTGGACTTTGCCCATGGGTAGAGGTGCACTCACCACCTATAGCTTCCTACTCAGTGTGGTGGGGTCCCATTATGCAGGTCTAGGACTGCTTGGGATGGCTAGGTTGGGGTACTCCCCCCTATGAGTTTACCCATTCTTTGGATAGGTCAGGCAGTAAGATCTGGCCTCCTCCTTCCTCATTGTACCTCAGGCTGGGGCTCTGAGTCTGGAAGTGGGAGGGGAGGGGAGGCCAAGGGGCAGAGGTCTGGCCTGGTTCTTATTTCCCCAGCCGGAGCTGTGAACCAGAGCCCTTGTCTGTCTTCAATTTCCCCAAATGCTGCTCTGCTTTCGGGAGCAGCCCATAACCACAAACACATTTGCTAATGCAGCTGGCTACAGGCCCCACCGTCCTGGCCTGCCTGCTCTGGGAAGGCTGGCCCTGTCATGGCCATGCTAGAAAGGCAGCAAAGAGCAGGAGGTGGCCTGGTAGGATCAATGAGCACCTGCCCCCCCTGGTGAGGCTCCTCGAAATGTAGGGATTGAGAAGAGCTCACTGAGGAGGCACGGGTCGCCTCCAGCCTCAGCACAGCCTCCGCCCCAGAGGGGCCATGAAGAGAATGGACTAGCCCCAGTCTTGGCCAACAAAGTGTCCTACCACTGGAGCAGGGCTTAGGAGCACTGGGGGCAGTTCAGCATCTTTCTCCAAGGCCTTGCCCTTCCCAGGCCTCAGTGTACCCATCTGTAAAACATTCTAGGCTGTCACCTACCTGTGCAAATCTCTTGAAGATGGTTTCAAGGTCTCTTCGTCAGAGGCTCCCTTCTGACCCAAAGGACACAGGCTAAGTCAAGTCACCAAGCCTTAATAAGCTCTTTCTATGTGCCAGGCACTACACCGAGCAGCCAGACCCAATCCCTGCTCTCCAGGGAGGACCAACAACTCTGCACCAGCCAAGTGGGGACTGCCTTAGGAGGAAGAAGTCATGATTAAGGAGCACTGGCAGAAAGTGGGACTTTTGAGGAGGCCAGAATGGGGGGAGAACGGAGAGTATTGCAGGTATGAGGCACAGCCAAGGAAAATGCTCAGAGTCTGGAGACGAGAATGCCCTGTGTGAGGAGACAGAGACAGAGAGTGGAGAGAAAGCTTGGGAGCCTGAGAGCTGGGAGGAGGGTGGTGCCCTCCAGAGCAATAGGGGGAAGTGTGGGAGGAGAGACGATGAGTTCCATTTTGGACACGTCGAGTTTGAGATTTCCAGTAGGCACTTGGAGATGGGAAACTGAGGTCGAGAGAGGTTTAGGGCTGGCTAGGTAGGTCTGATAATCATTTGCATAGAGATGAACATTTAAACCAGTGGAATTGAGGTGAAAGAGTACAAAGGGAGGACCAGAACAGAGGCTTGGGGGAACTCAGATTAAGCTCCAGGAAAGGAGACTGAGAAGGAGCAGTTGAAGGGCTAGGAGGGGTACCAGGAGAGAGTGCGGCTCCTGAAAACCTAGAGATAAGAGAGGATCAAGGAGGAGGGGCTGCAAAGGGCTTTGGCAGCCAAGAGCCAAAGGGTTGGTAACTTGGGTACAGTTTCATTGGAAAGATGAGGTCAGGAGCCAGACTGGAAGGGGCTAAGAAGACAGTGGAAGGAGAGGAAGTGGAGGCAGCTTTCTCAAGTTTGGCCATGAAAGGGAGGGGAGAGCTAGGGGGCTGAGACAGATGGAGGGAGACACTTATAAGAATGGGGGCTCAGGGCAGCATTTGCAGACAAGGGACAGAATGGCTTCATGTGCACGTCCAGGGGTTGGACCCCAGAAGGAGCCCAAGGGGAAGGAGAAGAGAGTGGGGGAAGGTGTCTGGGCCACGGCAGATGACGGGAATGGGGCAAAGTCATCAGCTGAGGGAGCGGGTGGAGTGGAGCTGCCATACTGGGGGGGATCAGGCCCTTGTCTGGATTGCTGACCCCTCCTATGATGGGCACACTTCCACTTCAGGCTCTTCCCCTCCCCCCACTCCTGGTCTAGGGGAACTCCTCATTTCCCTCACAATCACAAAGGGTCTCTCAAAGGGAGCTACACAGCAGAAGAATCTGAACCCATAGGAAGTAATGATGGTCCCCAGGGAGCAGCAATCCCCAAAAGAAAGTCTCAGAGCTGCTTAGAACACCCCGAAGGCATTGCCCCAGAGAAAGCTGGATAGGATTATTCAACTCACCCAAGGCTATTGCCAGAAAAATACCCAGGGGGCCAGAGGAGGAGCCAAGGGTCCTCCCAGCTCCAACAGTCCCTCGAAGTCCACAGACTTACTTTTGCTCTGAGTATTCACACGTGCACCCTGCCTCTGTCGGGGATGCTGAAGAGAGGGAGCCCACTTCACAAATGGGGAAACGGAGGCCAGGCCAGGGCAGAGTTCGGAGTCCTTGGCTGACTTGTCTTTCCTGTGGGCGAGCTGTGGGGGGCGGTGCTCACA
Source organism: Gymnobelideus leadbeateri (assembly GCA_011680675.1). Classification (NCBI taxonomy): domain Eukaryota; kingdom Metazoa; phylum Chordata; class Mammalia; order Diprotodontia; family Petauridae; genus Gymnobelideus; species Gymnobelideus leadbeateri. The sequence continues at coordinate 754,700 of WOXC01010654.1, read as the reverse complement.
CTGCTTAGGGTGACCCCATTACTCTTCTCATCTTCCAAGAAGTGGGGCCACGTTGCCCTTGGTCAGGGACTAGGCTGAATAGCCTTCCAGGTCTACACACCGCCCTTGTCCAAGACCCAGCTGTGCCCCCCCCATCCTCCTCCAGTGACTCAGACAAAATGTGGGCACCTCCCTAGGCCCCCCCTGCTCCAAAGACAGAGGTCTCTCTCTGCCTGTTTCCTGGAGGCCTTTCCACTGAACAGGGCCTTGAAATCCGTTTGCCTCAGACTCTCAACTTCCTCTCCATGCTCCTGCCCCCCTGCTAGCTTCCTCCTACCTGCCCTGGCATCAGGCTGTCCTCCCCTCTCCTCCTCTACTGCCTCTCCCTTCCCCCTTCCCCACAGCCAATTGACCTTCCCGCTCTCCCCACACTATGAAGTAAGTCCCTAAAGCCCCACTAGGGACTGGTTTTGAGGCAACAAAGGCTTAAGGAAGGGGACCCCCACCTTGAGGGAACTCCTTGGCAGAAGTTGGATGACCTTGGGCAATTCCTTTCCCCCATCAGTTTCCTCAGAGGGAAGTCCAGGGGACTGAGGGAAGGAGTTGGATTAGACAGCCTCTGAGGGCTGGGGCCCCTCCATGCAGACACACATGAAGGCACAGCTACATAGCTGAGGACACATGTACATAGGATGTTCATGCATGTATTCATATGTAGGCAATGGAGATGGGCAATCCTTATTCCTGCCAAGTCACCAAAGAGAAAATCAAGTGAAAGTTGAATAATCAGATGGGGGGGAGTGGAGGAAATAAAGGAGGAGAAGAGAAAAAGGGGAAGAAGAAGGAGGAGGAGGAGGAGGAAGGTAACAAAAGTGTGGGTGTGCATGTCTGTGTGTAAGTCTATGGGGATGCCTGTGTCTAGGTGTATGTGTATGTGTGTATATTTCAGTGTGAGAGACAAAGAACATGGGCGTGAATGAGCATGTGTGCACAGATGTGGCCAGGCAGGCTTGCCTGTGTGTGTTTAGCTTGTGTTACTTGACAGGGGCTGGGGGCAAGGCCCAGCTCTGGTTCTGATTTGCTGTGTGACCCAGGACAAGTCACTTCCCCTCTATGAAGCGGAGGTTTTTTAATGGAGATAATATGGCTTTCTTGACACTATCCTGGAGCTGCCTAGACCAAGCTCCTCTTTGCACCATGGACACAGGAGTTGTGATTTCCCCCTGCATGTGTGTGAACAGGCCTAGGTCTCAGGGGGTGCATGTACCTGTGGGCACTTGGATAGCTGGCTGTCTCTCTCCTATCTCTGGCTACTTTCTGACCTGTAGTAGCTTACTCCACAGGGTCTCCAGTCCACACTGTTGGCTGTTTCTAGGAATCTTTGCCTGAGGACTCGGCAGCAGGAGGAGGCTCCAGTCCATAAGGCTAAGGGCCCGGCTCTCTTCCCAGGGAAAGGCAAAGCCTCTGGTCTAGGGAGAGCCCTGAGCACTAGCCAAGCACGAACCATGATCACCCCTAATAGTCCTCTCTGAGCACAATAGGGAAGGGGTGGTGAAAGGTTGGGGGTGGCAGGGACAGCTTCGTGGAGGAGGGAGTCCTGTGTGACTTGGCTTGGCAGAGATCTGGAGAAATTCCAAGGGGAGAGAGAGGCCACTGCAGGGAGCTGGCAGAGGAGGAGCCAGGGCTATTCAAGGCCAGCACACCAGGAGTTGATTTGGGGAGCACCTAAGGCAAAGGATGAGGAAGCTGGGGCAGTAGCAACTTATGGAGGGTCTCAAACACCATCCCCAGTTGCATGGGGCTTTGTTTGAGCTCTATCCAACACCATTGAGGCACATTCTGCAGCTCCTCAAGAATGCACTGCTCCTGGTTCTGGGCAGGTAGCAATTGCTTTAGCTTGGATGCCCAGATCAGTGATCTTGGTGGATTAATTATTCCATGCAGATTATTGGGAGTACCAATTCTCAAAAATGATGGCTCCTTTCTAATGACCTGGGAGTTCTCCGGGAGTTAGGAATTTCATAGATGCTCCAGGCCTATGGGTCAGCTCCAATGTGGGCTTCCCAAGCTCAGTAAAGTCTTTAAGCAGTAGCATGAGGTTCTTTGTGCCAGAGGGCCTAGCCAATCCTTGCCTTCTGGAGTGAGACTCTTGGCTGAACATGGTACTGAAAAACTGCTGGGGATGCCTCTCCTTCCTGGAGCTGCTTTTCAATGAACCGGTATGACTCATGGTTAGTCAAGGCTTGAACCCATTGGCAGAAGGGGCCGTGTGGAGTAGTGGACCAGGCAGAGGCCCGCTAGCATTTGACCTCTGGCCTTCCTGTCCTCATCAGTAGAATGAGGGGTTTGGGCTAGATGCTCTCCAAGGTTCTGTCTGAAGGGTCCTCCCAACTCAGGCATTCTGTGTCCTAAGGTCTTTCTATCTCTTCTATGTTCTATGTTCTAGAGTGGCCTCCAGCCTGATATTCTCCAGCAGGCCCTCCCTCCTTGGTCATCTTAAGCTCTGGCTTCTGTCCCATCTCTCTCTGACAGTCTATGTTCTATACCCTAGGCCTGCTTTCAGCTCTGAAGTCTACATTCTAAGGTTCCTTCCAACTTGAAAGAACCTGGGGGTGTTCTAGGTTCCAATTCTAACTTTCTAACATTAGGAGTCTGATTTCCAACCTCTATCCCATGAAATGGTAACCCCAGAGGGGATCAAAGAGAGGAAGGGAAACTTCCACAAGCCCCTTCAGCTCCTCTGACCCTTCCCCCAAACCAGTCCCCTAGAGTGTTCTCCGTCGAGCCAGGTGTGATCCTGGTAGGGCCTGAGCCTCAATGTCCTTGGCTTTCTACTCCCAGCCCAAAAGCTGGCCCGTCTCTCTGCAAACTCCTCTTTATTCCTTACCCACTTTCCCCCCCTCGCATTCTCCGTTTGCCCCTTTTCTCTGGGAGATATATCCTATCTGTCCTAGGAATCCTGGGACAGTCCTGGGCGGGGGGGAGCAGGCAGGATTCCCACATGTCAGCCCTCCCCTGCCTTTGTCCTCTGGGCCAGGCCACCAGGCCAGGCCATGCTGCCCTCTCTCCCCAGGCAGAGACAGGGAGCTGTGATGGGCCTTTGATGTCAAGGGGCCCAGCTATCCCCAGCACATCTGCTTAAGTGGACTTGAAATGTGTGAAGGGGGCCCTTTGGTGGAGGACAGTGACTCTAACCTCCCTCCACCCCCACCCTAGGGGGGCTGGGCCTAATCCTCTATTGTGTATGAGTTTTCCAAGCTAAGGGGACTAGGCCCCATGGTGGGGTGTGAGGAAGGGAGAAGGGGGGAGGTGAGCCCTTCCCTGTCCAGCTGCCTGTGCACTGGCCAGGGATGAAGGGGCCACTGCAGAAGCAGTGGAAGTCGTGCTGGGGGGTGCCAAAAGATCCTGGCTCAGATCTCAGCCCCAGCTAACTTTTCTTACTTAGCTGAATTGAGGCAGTCTGTACTGCCCACTGGCCTTCTCTGATCCCCATCTGTTAAATGGTAGGAAGGAAGATACTTGGGTGGGCTGAGGTGGGGGGGCTGCCCATAGCTCTCGCCTTGTCCCATTCTCTTCAGTACCCTGGCCCCCTTTCTCCCACTGCCCTCACAACTCAGTGCTGTTCTCCTGGATCCTGGTATGTGCACACAAGTGTGTGCCAGTGTATGCGCGTGTGTCCATGTGTGTACATGTGTATGTGTCTGTGTGTGTGCCTACACCTGTGTGTGTTTGTGCCTCTGTGTGTGTGTGTGTGTGCGTGTGTTTGTTCATGTACACCTACACAATGAAGAGGGGCAGGCTATAGGAGATGGCATGGCCTCCTCTCTGCTCTCCTGCCCTGCCTCTGGTGCCAACATAGTAGGGGCTGGGCCCCTTCCTCTAGCACTGCACAACTCACCAAGGGCTCTCCTCATCACCAAGCCCTGGGTATTGTCAGTCCTACTTTACGGATGGGAAAACTGAGAGGGAAGCAGAAGCGCTGCCTCCGAGCTGAGTTTTGCTCTCCCAGCAGGCTGGCCTGGGCTGGGGAGACTGAGACTGGGCAACATATTTCTTTGTCTGAAGGTCTGTCATTACAGCTGCTATCTGAACTCAGTGTACCATTATTGCTTTCTGGTCTAATTTCTTCCCTCCCTGCACCTCAGTTTCCTCATCTGTAAAATGGGAGTACTTGTGAGAAGAGCACTTTGCAAATGTCACTATTTCCATTTATAGATGAGAAAATGGAGGCCTAGACAGGAAAAGAGACTTCTATGTGGTCCCAGAGCTAGTGAGTGCCAGAGCCAAGGCTTAAACCCAATTCTGTGGCTTCTTATTACGGTGACATCATGGCACCATAAAGAGGGGAGAAAACACCAGAGGAGGCTGAGTTTGGCTTGGAGATACTGGGGATTCTCCCAGTCTGTGCTAAAGGTGGGAAGAAGAAGGAAAAGAGGGGAAGGAGGAAAGGGAAAAGAGGAGGAGGAGAGGGGAAGGAGGGGGAGGAGGAGGAAGAAGAGGAGGAAAGGGTTGGCAGGAAGGGCACTACACATCAGGGAGATCAAGGCAGATTGTTGCTGGGCTTGCCTAGTAGGAGTTGGCAAGAGCAGCTCTTGGGGTGTTTGATCTCCCCCATCAGGTATGTGCAAGAGTGGGGGAAACAGGAATGCTGAAGAGGGCTGGCCCTAGCAGCTGGGAGGGGCAGACAGTGATGGGGAAGATACCAATGGCCCAAAGCAGCTGCTCCAAGGCGTCCACAAGGAAGGCCGACTGGATCACTGCTATATCACACTCGTGTTTTACAAATAGCTCAGCTATTTCTTCTTCCTGTTCAACTGGACCGTAATATACTGTGATGACAAATTCACTTCTATTTGTCATTTCATTAATCTTTTAAAGATTTTATTTTTAAAAATTAACAAGCATTAATTTTCTCTCCCTCCCATCTCCACCTCCAACCACAACGACAACAACTAACAAAAGACAACCCAAACCTTTGTACCGAATATACAATTGTGACGTCAGCTGTGGCACTCCCACTCTCTGTCTCTGTCTCTGTCTCTCTCTGTCTCTGTCTCTGTCTCTCTCCTTTCTCTCTTTCTCCTCTCTCTCTCTCTCTCCTCCTCCTTCTTCTCTCTCTCTCTCTCTCTCTCTCTCTCTCTCTCTCTCTCTCTCTGTTCTTCTCTCTGTCTCTGTGTTTCTTTCTCTCCCTCTCTCCCCCCCCACTCTCTCCCTCTCTCCTCCTCCTCCTCTCCACCCCGAATTCTCTCTCTCTGCTGGCAGGGAACAAGCCACCTCATGATCATTTCTTTGGAATTTACCCAATTACCCTGTCCTCCAACTTTCATTTCTTTTGAATAAGCCAAGCCCATTCAAGGCTATAGCCTGTCCTAGGTGGGCATTAGAATCAATCAAACCACAAGCATTGATAAAGCACCTATCTGCTAGGCATGGTGCCAGGGATACAAAGAGAAATGTGAACTGGTCCCTGCCCTCTGGACATGCCTAGAAGAACCAAGGCGGCTACCAACAGGAAAACAGAGATGTCTTCAAGCATGTTGCCAGTCTGTGAGATGCAGCCTCTAGAGGGCAGTAGCATTCAACCACAAAGATGGTGGCCTTCCACTGAAAGCCAGCATTGTCATCATAGGTTGTTGTTGTTTGTCCTTGGTTATGGAAGAGGGCCAGGACATCAGGAAGATGATGCCATGACATGCAAGTGAAGTGGATTTAATCGAGAAAGGGCCGTGCAAGGTCACCAGCCTCACTTTCTCCTCTGGAGCCATCTGGGGCCAGTGGCCAGATATAGATCAGGGCACCTGGAAATGGCCCCCTTAAGGCTAAGTAAGAAATGAGGCAAAGAATGACCTCTTTTACCTAGTCAAAAACAACAATAACCAAAAAATGAAAACAACCCCCTCCTCCCCCACCCAAATCAGTCTGGGAAGGGAAGGCTCTCAAGGTTTCTGACCAAAACATAAACAATTGCTATTTACACTCACTCAGCCAATCAGGGTTCAAACAACAACCAAGTGAGACTTGGGCTGGGCCCTACTGTTGGCCAATCAATGAGAGCCCCAGTGATTTGGGTGTAAGGCATGGTCCTTAGAAAAGAAATCTAGCCTGGAAACCTTAAGATATCTTTTAAGGTTTCAGCAATCAAAATTTATATTCCTTTGGGCAGAGCACCCATAGGTAAGGTGCACAGAGGGAGAGGGGAGGAAAGAAAGGAAGAAGGAAGGAAGGAAGGAAGGGAGGAAGGAAGGAAGGAAGGAAGGAAGGAAGGAAGGAAGGAAGGGAGAGAGGGAGGGAGGGAGGGAGGAAGAGAGGAAGGGAGGAAGGGAGGGAGGAAGGAAGGAAGGGAGGGAGGGAGGAAGAGAGGAAGGGAGGAAGAGGGGGAGGGAGGAAAGAAGGAAGGAAGAAGCTACATTGTGCAACTGGAACTGGACAGGTCAATCCACAGTGGGGCAGCTATTACTACCCAGAGATCATTGCTTGTCCTTCCTTCTCAAAGACGACCACGACATCAGGAAAGTGATGTCATATCTTGCAAGTGAAAAAAGCCCTGCTAAAATGTGAGTCCAGGTTCTCTGCTTCAGAACACAGGGGCATTCCAGTGAATGGTGAAGCCAATGTGTACTGGGTGACCAACACGGAGTTTCAAAAAGATTTTTGAGAGCAGGAGTGACATGATGGTGAGTGGTGGCTTCTGGCCTTCTCTGAAACAGTTTTGTCATCTGTAAAATGGGGCTATAAACACTGGCCTCCAGGTTGGTAACACTGAGATCGTCTGCCATTCCTCTCTCCCCCTCAATCCATATGACCAACCCTTGTCCCTTAGGTCAGGCTGTGGCTTCCAAAGTGCCTTCCTTCCCCTCACTAATCCAGCCTCCACCCAGTAGTCAAAGGGGCATTCCCCTGCTCATTAAGCTCCAATGGCTCCCTGCTAATACTTCAGCAAAATACAAATCCCTCTCTGTGTCTGTCCAAGATCTTCACACCCAGGCTCCCAGTGACCTGCCAGCCCCTCTTTAGGCATCACTGTGCCATGTCTAAGCTCAGCTCCATTTCATCTACCACATGACGCCCCCTGGTAGCCTCCTCCCCGTGGCCTTGGATCTGCCCTGTGCACTTAACATGACATACACACAGCACACGTGTGGGGTGTGCTGTTAGCTCCCAGAGGGCTACACAAAGTAAGTGCTTAATAAATGTCCATTAGTGCGCGAGCTCCTCTCCCCCGCCCCGTGTCTGTCTCTGTCTGTCTGGCTGGCTCTCTCTCTGGCTCTCTCTCTCTCTCTCCCCTTCTTTGTCTCTCTCTCCCCTCTGTCTCTCCCTCTCCCTACTTTTGTCACTATCTCTCTCTGTCTCTGTCTCTCCTTCTCTCTCTCTTCTCTCTCTCTCTCTGTCTCTGTCTTTCTCTCTCTGTCTCTCTCTCCTCTCTCTTTCTCTCCCTCTCCCTCATTTTGTCACTATCTCTCTGTCAGTCTCTGTCTCTCCTTTCCTCTCTCTCTGTCCAGTCACTCTGTCTCTGTCACTTTGTCCACAAAGTGCAGGGAGTGCAATGTGGGTCTCTTGTCTGTTTTAAAGTCTGCTCCTCCTCACTGGGAGAGGGCTCCTTCAGAGGCCAGGGCTGGGAATCTCCTCCAGATGCTGGGTTTGGGCAAATAGGGTCTGGTTCCACTTAGGAAGCAAGAACCACTCTGCTCTGTGGGGAGGGACTCCAGGAATCCCCTGGGCCTGGGGCCCCATTGAGTCTGAGGCAGGCTGGCCCCTGGGCCTGGGGCAAGGCCTCCAGGAGATGACAGTGGGGTCCCCACCCCCACTTGGACTTTCCCCTTTCTCTTTCCTCGTTCTTTCCCCCTCCTTTCTTGCTTCTGCCCGCTCAATCTTTGGTTGCCAAGGACATTGGCATATGCCCCTGGCTCCCTCTGGAGGTCAGTGACCTGCCCTTCAGCCACAGTGAGCCAAGAGAGGATATGGGTGGGGGGGAGCAGGGAGCTCTAACCTTGGCCTTGGTCCTAGGTCCTGAGAGGAGGAGGTTCCCAGAAAGTCTGGGCCTTCCCCACAAATGGCCTAGTGAGCGATAAGGAAGGGGGGAGGGGAGAGGAGAAGGGGGAAAAGGGAAGAGAATGTGCTTCGACAGCAGATTCCCCACTACCCCCTCCCTCATCAATTTTCCCTCGTCTCCTTTTTTTTTCCTTTCTCTTCCCCCCCCACCTCCCCGCAAGCCTCTCTGCAGCTGTCGGAATGAATAGTGTGAAGGGAGCAGACCCAGCTGTGCCTGGAAGAGAGGCTTGGCCCAGCCCAGCCAGGCCAGCCCATGAGGCCCTGGGACCCTGCCTCCGGAATGTTTGGAGGCCCTGCTGGCACAGCTCTGAGCTGCTCAAGGGCCCAGCAGGGAAGGAGGGCCCGGTAAGAGCCATTTCATAAACAATGCTGCCAGTTAAGGAGGAAAAAGTGATTCTCAGAGAGGGTAAGGGACATTTCTAGGGTAACACAGCTGCCAAATGTTGAAGCTGAGACTCAAAGTCCAGGCTTCTAATACCAATCCTCTTGGATCTTCCACTATACCAGGCCATCTCTCAGGGACAGGAGGAGCCTCCTTACCCTTCAGGAGGGAGGGAGGTATGGAGAGAGAGAGAGAGAGAGAGAGAGAGAGAGAGAGAGAGAGAGAGGCTAGAATGTACTCTAAGGTGGCCTGGGCTGACCAGGAATGCCTAGGGAAAACAAGAAGAGCATGACAGCATGGGGACAGCAAATCAAAGATGGGGGGAGTACATATATTATCCACATCTTACAGAGGGGGAAGGAGAAGCTCATTCTACAGTTTTTCCTCTGAGCCCCTGTTGTGTTGGTCCCCCCTTGGAAAATGCCACCCCACCCACATGTCTACCTCAAACATGTACCCTGAGGCCTGGTCCACCAAAACAAACAGAAGTCACAGAATTTCAAGCTTTTTGTGAAAGGACCTTAGAGATTAATTAGTCTGATTTTACAACCAAGGAAACTGAGGCTCAGAGCAGAGAAAGCACTTGCCCAAGGTCATCTGTCTCGAAATCTAGTTTCTAGTGAAAGAACTCAGGCAGCCTGGGAGGGGGCAGGGAAAGGGGTAAGCACCTACTATATGCACCTGGGATGGAGGTATCATTATGGTCTCCATTTTACAGATGAGGAAACTGAGGTACGCAGAGGTGAAGGCACTGGAGTCAAGAGGACTTGAGGTCTCAGCTACTTCTTAGCTGTGTGACCCTAGCCAAGTCCCTTCACCCCGCTTGCCTCAGTTTCCTCATCTGTAGAATGAGCTGGAGAAGTGAATGGCCAAGCACCCCAGTATCTCTGCCCAGAAAACTCCCACTGGGGTCAGGGAGTCAGAGCACTGGGGTGACCCCTAGCTGTCTCTATGAGGTAGTGAAGGATCTGGAGATGGGACATGGTCTGGCTGGTAATGGTCAGACCATTCTAAAGGGCTACCTGTGATGAGAAGTTGGGGAGCAAGGGCCCCATCATGACTGGCTGCAGGGCGGGGGAACAAGGATGTCCTTACTAGAAAGCTTCGGCTTGTTCAATCTGGCCCCCAAAGGTGGAAGCAGGAACAAGGGGCAGAAGCTGCAAGGAGCCCGCTGTTGGCTACATATAAGAAAAAACTTAGTAATGACCAGAACTGGTCACAAGCAGAAAGGACTGTCTTCTATCACTTCTTTGGGAATCTCTCCAGTGGGGGTCCCAGAACAGATGTTTGCCACAGCTGCAGGTACAAACATATCCTGGGCAAGTTCTCCATAGGGCCCTGATGCCTCGCTGCCCCCACAACTGTAACACACGGGGGTTTGCTCTTAGGATGCCCAAAGACTCACAGCTCTCACACACACATGCTCATGGCTCACAGGCACACTCATGGCTCACACACGTGCACACTCATGGCTCACACACACAGTTCACACACATGCATTCCCAGCCAGGGCAGCAGCAGGCAGGCCACTTCTTGCCTTCTTCCTTTACCCTCTGGTAGAACTTGCTACCTACTTGGGCCCATTCCATCTCTAATGGGGTTGACTCTCTGAACGAAGACTTAATGGGCCTGGGCCCAGGCTGCCCGGAGAGAGAGAGGCCCTAGGAGCCCCATGGTGACTCAGAGGGTAAGAGAAGGGGGCCAGTTCCCCTGCTGAGCCTGTCTCCCCTATTCTGGGGGCAACTCCCAGCCTCTTGGGGACTTTCCCCAGAGGAGGCCCAATGAAACAACAGCCTTGGCGACTGCACTGAACCTGGTATGGGAGGGGAGCTCCTGCCTAGGCTAGGCTGGGTGGGACCTTCTTCCTTGGCCTGGTGCCCCCTCCCAGCCAGTCTGGCTGCAAGGAGACTGCCTAATCCCCTTTCCCTTAGGAAAATTCCTACACATGTCCCTCTCATCTGGAAGCCAAAGGCTCAAGGGGGACCAAGCCCCCCTCCCCAGAGTCACAGCCAGCTCTAGGAGACTCTATACTATCCTATGCTACCTCCTGCCCACTCTAGTGACCAAGTCAGCTCACCTGGGGTGGTGTTCTCTAGGCTTTGGAAATCTTCCTCCAATGTTCTGAGAATCCTCCCAAACTTGGAAGCCTTAGGCAAAGACCTGGGAATGGGCCTCTCATCCCAAGCCCATCCAGGCTTCTCCCATTGCCCCAGGATGAGCCAGGCTCTTCCTTACCTCCCGGGCCAGCAGGAACTACATGCAGCCCCTTCCTCTCCCTCCCCCCACTTGGGGTTTGGTTTAAAAAGCAAACTGTTTAAACTGCAGGGACCCCAAACCAAACTAAAGAGTCAGAGGGCTTAGAATCAGCTCCAGGAGTTAGAGGCAATTAAGAAAGGTGGTTAGTGTTAGAGTCATGATCTTCATTTTACAAGGGAGGAAACTGAGGCTCAGAGATGTTATTATATTATTATGTTATGTTATAAGGTCACACAGTTAGCTTTAAAGGCTGCTGTGACATCATCTCCTAGTCCTCCTCCTGCTGACAGTTCTAGGTTCTCTTATAGAAGGGGGAGTATCAAGGAGTCAGCCAAGCACGACCCTGTGGTAACACAGGCCCAATGGCCTGCCTCCCAGTGAAGAAAGTCCCTTTCCTTTGTTGGGCCGAGCCCTAGAGTAGGGATGCCTGTGGCACCTGGGGCAGACCAATGAGGTTCCTTCCAACTCCAGAGTCTGTGAAAGGCCCCAGGGTCCCCTGGCCTAAGCCAGCTGGACAGAGCACTGGACTTGTCAGGAGGAGGATCTGAGTTTGAATGGTCCTTCAGACTCTGGGGGGCAGGCCACTTTATTCACCTTGGGCCTCACTTTCTTCTTCAATAAAACAAAGGGGTTGGATTCAATGGTCTCTGAGGTCTGGGCCATGCCTAGAGGGAGGCTCCCATAACCTCCATGGAATTTCCATCAATCGAACTTGTCACATACCCACTCACCAGTCCCCTACCCTTCCAAGAGGATCTCTCTGGGCTTGACTTCACTTCCCGTTCCATTGTCGGTGGCTGCTGGGACGCACTCTGGGAGGAACATGCTCTGCTCTCCTCACTGGACTGGACTGACCCGGAGTCAGTTGGGCCTCACATTCACCTGCCTGGCAGGGATCGAGGCCAGCTTCTCTATTCATGTCCTTCTGCTGCTTTAATCTGTGATCACCTACAGCACCTCCCTGCCTGGGCTCAGCCATCACTGGTAAAAACCCCCCACCGCTGCCACTGCCAACGCTATCATCACTGCCACCACCCCCACTGTCATTGTCACCGCCGGCACCGCCGCTGGCAGCTTGCCAATCTTTCCTTTGCCCTGTAGTTTGCATGAAGTTGGGACGTAAGATTTGTGAATCCCCCATGCAACTGTGAGTGAGAACCTTCCCCTTGTATCTTCATCTAGAAAATGAATATTCAAAATTGCTTCTTCCAGGCTGTTTGTAATATTCTCTCCTTGATCTGGGAATTCCAGAACCTGGCTATAAAATTCCTAGGAGTTTTCCTTTTGGAATCTTTTTCAGGAGGTGATTGGTGGATTCTTTCAACCTCTCATTTGCCCTCTGATTCTAAAACATGGGGGCAGTTTTCCTTGAGAATTTCTTGGAGGATGATTTCTAGGTTCTTTCTTTGATCATGGCTTTCGGGTAGTCCAATAATTTTTAAATCGTCTCTCCTGTATTTATTTTCTTCCAGGTCAGTGGTTTTTCCCATGAGATATTTCACATTGCCTTCTAATCTTTCGTTTGTTTGGATCTGTTTAACAGCATCTTGATTTCTCATAAAGTCATTAGCTTCCATTTGCTCCAGTCTAACTCTGAAGGAATGAATCTCCTCAGTGAGCTTTTGAGATTCTTTTTCCATCTGGCAAATTTGGCTTTTTAAAGCATTCTTCTCCTCATCGGCTTTTTGAGCCTCTTTTGCCATTTGAGTTAGTCTATTTTTTAAGGTGTTATTTTCCTCAGTCAGACTGTGGACTCTCATTTCATACTTTTCTTGCATCATTCTCATTTCTCTTCCCAATTTTTCCTCCGCTACTCTTATTTGGTTTTTAAAATCCTTCTTAAGATCCTCTATGGCCTGTAAGCAGCTTATTCTTTTGATGGAAGCTTTTGGTGCAGGAGTTCTGACTTCACTGTCTTCTTCCCCTTCCATGTCCGGATCCTTTTTCTCCCCAAAAAAGGAATCCAAAGTCAGACCACTGTGCTTTCCCTGCTTCTCTCGTTTGCTCATGTTGCCACTCAATTACTTGATTTTTGAGCTTTTTGCCACAGTAGAACTCTGCTACCAGGGGGAGGAGCTTTGTCTCAGTCTCTGGGGTTTGCAGGCCAGGAGCTGAAGCTTCCATGTGGAGGCAGCTGCATGGCTGCAGCACCTCAGCAGCTTCTCCCTCCAGGGGATAAAGGCCGGCAGCACTCCCAACTACTGGATCCCAAAGTCTACACTGCAGTGACCCCTCACTTTGTCCTTAGCATCTATGGGTTGATAATTCTGGAAACTGCCACAGCTGCTGGTGATCTGAAGTCCCTCCAGCTGGCGGCTGGCTGTGGCTGCCCTGAGGCTAAAACCTGAGGCTCACGTGGGGCAGGGCTCAGCTCCCAATATGCTGTGCTGGCCGCTTCCTGCCAGTCTGCCAGGCTCTCTTAAGCAGGAGGTTAGCTTCTCTGTGTTGTTCTGTGGGTTCTGTAGATCCAAAGTTTGTTTAGAGTAATTTTTTACATGAATTGGAGGAGGTGGGAGCGGGAGCCCTGTGGAAGTCCTGTTTCTACACTGCCATCTTGATTCCTCCAGTTCATATTTTTCTTGGAAGCTTTTGGTGCAGGAGTTCTGACTTCTTTGTCTTCCTCCCATTTCATGCTTTGATCTTTTTTGTCTTCATAAAAGGAATGCAAAGTTGGATTGCTGTGCTTGCTTTACTTCCTCTGCTTGCTTATGTTGCCACTCAATTACTTGACTTTTTAGCTTTTTGCCACAGTAGAACTCTGCTTTGGGAGAGGAGAGCTTTGTCCCAAATCACTGGGGTTTTCACAGCTGCTGGAGCTATTAGTTGGGCACCCTCTCTGCAGCCCCCACAGACTCTGGCCCACTAGCCACACACCCCAGGACCTCCACCCAATTCATATCCAAGCAGGTTAAAGCAAGAGCGATTACTTTCTGAATGGTTGCTTGGTCCCCCTACAATCTGCAGGCCAGGAGCTCTGAAGCAGCCATGGTGGTGGCTGCACAGCCTCCTCACCACTTCTCACCCTGGGGGAAGGTGCCAGACTGATCTTCTATCCCCCCACCCAGTTCCAACAGAGTTCCACACTGACCTTTTACTTTCTCTTTGGTGTTTATAGGTTGATAAGTCTGGAAACCACCACAGCTGCTGGTGATTCACTCTCCTGAAGTCTGCTCCAGCTGCTGCTGCTCAGGGGTGCCCAGAGGCTAAAACTGTGGCTCACATGGGGCTGGGCTCTGCTCCCAGCATGCTGTGATGGACCCTTTTTGTAGACCTGCTGGGCTGCCTTCAGTGGGAGATTTGTTTCTCTCTGTCACTTTGTGGGTTCTGTAGTTCTAAAGTTTGTTTACAGTCATATTTTTAAGGTATTTGAGGTGGTTATGTGGGGAGTGCAGGGAGTTTTCCTGCTTCTACACCACTATCTTCTCCCCTTTTCCTCATTTCTTACAGCACAATAGCATGCCATTCTATTTATATCCTGTAATTCAGAGGTTCCAAAACTTTCTCAGTTTATAGCACTCCTAGGCCAAAAGAAGTGGCTATGAGTTCCTTCATCAATCAAGTAGTTAGGCTGAGAATTTAGAATATCTCAAGGCGTCCATGTGAGTTCACTGTGGCACTCTGGAGTGTCTCACAGGATTAGGAATGGACACGTGATATGATTTTTGTCAAGCTGAAGAGATGGGGATGAAATTGAGAACCTTGGACTGGAGGGAGGAGGGAGGCAGAACAAGGATCTGCTCCATTATTCTCTGTTGCTGGGCACCCCCTTAGTTTTCTACTGCACAAGAGAGCTATCCTATGTGTTTTGTGCACGTGGGTCCTTTCCCCTGTCTCTGATCTCTTGGGGAGGGGGGGTGGGCCTAGGCCAGATGGAAAACAGCAGCTTGCCAGTCAGCCAGTAAGCTGCCAGAAACATGAGGTCTGATGAATACTGGACCTGCCTTGCTGACAGGTTCCGGTGAGAAAAGGCAGAACATCTTTGTGCTGACTTGAGATGAAGAAGACAAAGGAGGTAGCCAAGGGGAGCTGAGGGGAACCACGTCATCTTTGATTTCATAGTAACCAAGGCAGGGATGTACTTTGGGCTAAGGGAGAGTATTGTTGGAAGCATATGACCTAACCCTTATGGAGCATTTTCTATGAGCAAAAGTAGTACTGGATGTGGTCTTGACTAGATGGACCACCAGGTCTAGCTCCCTGCTAGGTTGGTGAAGAGAAGACCTAAGTAATTTTAGAGCTCGGGAGCAGGGCTCGTTTATCACATATGTGCCCAGGGCGCAGCTACCACCTGGCTTGGTAACAACGCCTTTTCTTCTTGGGGAGGTAGCCCTAGTAGGACTTTGTTGAAAGAAAGGGAAAGTAACTTGCTGAAAGTCACCCCCCTACTAAGTCTTAAAGCTGGGACTCAAATATAGGTCTTCTGACTCCAAGTCTGGGGCCAGTAAGCCCTACCAGGCCGCCATTATCCCCATCAATAATATTTAGCATTTCTAGGGCACTTTATATCTGTCATCTCATTGGAGCCTGCCAACAACTGACAACCCTGGGAGGTAGGCATCATGTCATTATTACCCCCACAGACTGAGGCCGAAAGAAAGCAAAGTGACTTCCCCAGAATCAAACAGCCAGGAAGTGTCTGAAGCAGAATTTGAACTTAGGTCCGCCTCTCACCAAGTCCTGGGCTCTCTCCACTCTGCCGTCTTTCCAGCTGCCTCAGGTCACATATGGATTACCAGGAGCATCTAGGTCTGAGTGCAGTTCAATGGCTTAAAACTTCACTAAGACTTTTAGGATGCCCTGCGTAAACATATGGTGCTTGACTTGATTGAAGTCTGTGATTTTTTGGGAGCTATGTCTGGTTGGGACTAGACAGAACTTCATGTGAAACAGAATCGGGGGCCTTAGGGGGACATGACTGCAGCCATTGAGAATGCAGCCTGAGTAAGGGAGGTGCCCAGGTTGCACTGGAGACTCCACCCTGGTCAGGCTCTGTCTGGCAGTTATTTCCAGCTCTAGGCACCCCATTTTAAGAAAGAAACTTGCTAACAATTAGGGCTGTCCGAAAGGAGAGTAGATTGCCTTGCAAGGTAGTGATTTCCCCATCACTAGAGGTCTTCAAGGGGCATAATCCCCATTGGGTGGAGATCTTGGCCAGGGGTCTCCTATTCAGGTATGGATTGGACCAGCTGACCTCAGAGGTCTCTGTAGCTCTGAGATACTCTGAGACACAGACTTTAGAATAAACCCATTTTTAAATATTCAGGAAAGAGAAAACAACAGGTGTGATCCTAAGGCCTGATAGGAGGCTCTGCGAGATGAGCCCCTAGCCAGCACATGACCCATAATCTTACTGCAGAAGGAAAGGGAGAGGTAGCTAAGGAGAGTTTGAGCTCTCCTGGGAGGCCTTTGGGACCATCTGGGGCTGCTTCCAGGGAGAGTTTCCCAAGGCTGGAGGAGGGAGGAGTAAGTCAGAGCACCAGAATCTCCAATCATGGCCTGGTCCCGTCAGGTCCATTCAAGCCCAGGCCTAGAGCCGTGGAATGCTAAAGGCGACAAAGGGGCTTTGGTCTATGCTGAGGACAAGCAGAATGAGGATGGGGCAGGCTCCTGCTTGGGTTGAAAGGGATGAGGTGAGCAGACAACAGAGTCTTGAAAAAAAAGACTCACCTGCTAGTTTTTCATCTTCTCTATCATTCAGACTGGGCAAAGTCAAACATAGTTAAAAGGGGTGGGAAGCCAAGTTAGGCAGGGCTGCATCTGCCAGCATAAGCTTCCTATGAGTTCACATCGCCAGATGTGGGCATGTTCCATCCCAGGGTCATAAAATACTTTGGTATTGTGATTCCTAAACCCCTGTCGTTTTCTTGGAAGAATCATCGAGGTTGGGAGAGGTGCAGGAAGCCTGGAGATGGGGGAAAATCCTGATTTTCCAAAAGAATTGGGGGGCAAGTGAATCCTAGACATGACAGAATGTTGAGTTTGATGTCTATCCTCTGGCAAGATCTGGAGGGTTTGTTCAAGAAATGATTGGTCAGCCCTTTGAAAAGACATCAGTGATCGCAGGAAACCAGTCTGGTGATCCCTGAAAGGGAACAAGACTTGGCCAAGTAACTGCAGAGCCTTCCCCACCTTGTTGGCTAGAGCTACTGATCTCTCCCTCATGGGGGAAGACTTCTTGAGGTCTGGGTCCTGGATTTCAGCAAGGTATTCATTAGAGTAGCTATTGTCATGGACCACCTCTGAGGGCGGGGTATCTATCCTCAGCCTCCTGTCAAACATGTGTACCCATGACTGGGATGACCACACAGTTGCACACAGCGTCATTGATGACCCTAATCTGGGCAAGACGCCACTTTTGGCGTCCCTGCTGCCATCAGCATTGGCACCCCAAGGCGCCCCTCCGATCAGCGCCCAAAGGTGCCCCTAGCACTAGCCCCCCTCACCCCATCACCATCAGCCCTACAAGAAGTGCCACAGTCATTTCCTTTGCCTAAATCCTTGCAGCCCTATCATTGGCTCCTGCATCATCTTTTGTCTCTCCTTCTCCAGTCCATATTTGTATATGGCATATTGTTGCTGTTGCCATGGAGGTGATGGCATGCCCCCCAACTAAGTGCCCCCTGCCAGCAGGGCAAAGCTCCAGGCTCCAGTGACACAAGGGGAGCGCTTAGTTGGGGGGGGGGCTTGTGGAGGGAGACGTGGGAATCCTTGATCATCTCTGGAAGGTACATTCTTGTCTGCCTCTTCCACCTTGCCCCAACGCCTGTCATGAGTCACCCCCTTAGTAAGGGCATGTGGGCTCAGGCTTTAATGGGAGATGTGGGAGCAAGAAACTATCAAGGCATTCGAGGCCACCCTAGCCAGATGTGGCCCTCACTTCCCAGAAGTTGATCTTTTCTTCTTCCCTCTTACCCCCCCCCCCACTCTCTGCCCTTTCCCAATTACCAGTCCCCTGCAGAATGTCCTGCCAATGCCTTCCCAGGGAGCTGGGGAATGAGACAAAGGGCTGTCCAGAGTGACTCCTCTCTGCTGTCCACTGTAACCCCCCAGGCTTCCCCCCGCCCCATACAGAGGCAGTGGGCACAGGCCTGGGGACACCCCCAATCCACTCTTAAATGTCCAGTCTCATGGAGGTGCCCTGCTCCCTGACCTCTCATTTCATGTCTGTTCTCTGTATCCCTGACACTGCCCATGTGTTCATCACAGTGTTTCTGTCTGAACTTAAAAGACTCCAAGGATGGATGGACAAGCTGCACAGACCCCACCTCTGGACTATATAATGAGGATTTTCAGTAAAGACAGTAAAGGATGTTTTAGCAGAGGTGCTATGGCAGAAGGCACAGATGTTGATGAGGCAGAAATAGTGGTGAGAGCTGAGATGGTGTAAGTGTATGGGAGAGCTGAGGGTCAGAGGAGGGGCTGATGGTGGGGGGTGGAGCTGGGGGGTCAGAAGAGGGGCTGATGGTGGGGGTAGAACTAGGGCTGGGGGTGATATGGTTGATGTCCCCTCTCCCCAAATGACTGGATCCCTCCCTTTAGGGCTTGTCTCCGTATTGAAGATCCCACTGAGCAGGATCCATGGGGAGGAGAGAGCTCCTGTTTCCTTGCTTCAGGTGATTTGAGGTTATATACTTTGAGGGTCCTAGGCCAGTGGCAGGGGCACCAGCTGGGAAGCTCAGGCAGCTGCTTCTTTAATTGTGACCTTAGGAAAGTCACTGCCTCCATTGCGACTTCAGTTCTTCATCTGTGTAGTGGGAGTAACAGAATGGCCTGAAAGTGATAGCTCACTTTGCTACCCTATCCATACTGGCTTCATAGCTAGCCTAGAAACTCCAGGAATGCCTTTACTTAACTTCTGTAGGCACTGAAGTAGGCATTTAGGAAGGGATGGGGAGGAGGGGAAGGAAGGGGAGAAAGGGGGAGGGGAGGGGGGAGGCATGCATGTCTGTCTTTGTGTTAGCATGTTGGTGTATGTTAGCATCTGCATTGTATGTTTGGGCTTTGGGCTGGAAATCATGTGCTTATGTATGTCTGACCTCTTTTCTTTGCTCTGTAGTCCCCCACCCCACTCCGACCTGATTTCCCCAGGAGATAGACCACTGCTCCTGGGCCTTGAACACGGCTCCTTTCTGCGCCCTCTTGCTCATTGGTCCACATGCAGAACCAAAGCGCCTGAGCCCCTGGGGAAGTGATTACCAACAACCATACACAGCCCCAGTTGCTTAATCACCATTAAGACATTTCTTTATAATCTCAGTAAATTACTTTAATTACTTGCAACTACCAATTAGTGCTTGAATGCTTCCCCCAGAAGTTCTGACCCCCCACCCCCAGACTCCCCAGAGAAGGGGGGAGGGGGACCATTCACCTGCCTCTGCCCAACAGGATGGGTTGGGATGGGCCACATCAGCTTTGGTCTTTGCCCTCTTCCAGGGCCTTCTAGTGGGGCCTGAGAAGGAACCTGGCAGGCAGACCCAGCTCTTCCTAAACCCCTCTCATGGTCTTGGCTACCCACCACAAAGCTTGGGAGTGTCCAGAATCTCAACTTGGGTGAGGGTCCTGCCAAGCCTCACTCTGCCCCAAGGCCCTGAGCTCTTCCCACTGGGCTGCACTGCCCCCTGGAGAATCATCCCAATAGTTTCCCTTACACATAACAGCATTCTCCCAGTAAGGTAGGAAATGGTAAACTCCCATGGCTCTCCCTACCCTCCTGAGCTAGCTAATGGCCTCATCCGAGAAGCATTTATTAAGCACCTACTGTGTGCCAAGCCCTGTGGATCCAAAGAGAAGAATCAGATGGTCCCTGCCCTCGAGGGGCTCCCATTCTAGGGGGAGTCGACACTCAGGGAAGGTTCCAGCCACAAGTCGGATGAAAGTAAAAGTCCCATGGTCCTTAGGGTGGAGTGGCCAGGCAGGTGCTCAGGCCTCTTCTCAAAGGTCACCGACAGAACTGGATGACCATGCTCGCGACCTCTGTGGCCAGGACTTTCTTTTCAGATCCTCAGGAGCTGTGGCTGGAGCCCCCTCGGGAGCAGCCAGGGTTTGCCGGAAGTCAGGGTCTGAGGGGAGCTGGTGGTCAAGGGCTGGTTTGACTGGCCAGGCACATCCTGTCTTCTGTTTCCCTCAAGGGATCTGGCTGCCCCTCCTAGGACTCTTGTGCTTATTTGCTATTCACCATTCCTTTCATTGTCCTCATTTTAAGGCCAGCAGGCCAGTCTGGGCAGCCAGGCCAGCCTGTAGACAGGAGACCAGCAAAGAAGCTGGAGCAGCAGCAGAGGGACAGGCCAAATCTCCAAGAGACACCTGGCTCTGCCACAAAGCCCCTGTGCCCACCCAGCCATCCAGAGAAGAGCAAAGAAAGGCTCTCTCACTCTGCACAGAGTTGGGCTACTGGGAAAAGTTCCCCAGTCTGACCTGAGGCCCAACACATATACTCCTCAAAGAACCCACTATGTCTGACATGGGCAGATCACTCCCTCCTCTTGGTCTGTTTCCTTCTTTGGAAATCAAGGGGCTTGGACAAGACCAGTGATTCCCAATGTCTTGGAGGACCATTTTCAACATAAAAATTGAAACCTCCTCCCCATGACAGGAATTATAGTATTTATATCCATTCGTTAAGAAAGTACATAATGGGGGGGGGGTGCTAGGTGGCTCAGTGAGTAAGAGCGCCGGCCTCGGAGTTTGGATGACCCGAGATCGGATCCGGCCTCAGAAAATGAGCACCCACGCATAAATAATGACTAGCCGTGTAACCTTGAGCAAGTTACTTAACCCCAATTGCTTTTAAAAAAAAGTACATAATAATAAAAAGTTATTGGGGGAGGGGTGGAGTCAAGATGGCAGAGTAGAAACAGGACTTCCTCCAGGCTCCAGCTTCCACCACCTCCAATTCATGTAAAAGGTGACTCTGAACAAACTTTGGAGCTACAGAACCCACAAAATGATACAGAGAAGCTAACCTCCTGCTTAAGACAGCCTGGCAGGGAGCAACCAGTGCAACCCTCTGGGAGCCAAGCCCAGGCCTGCATGAGCTGGAGGTTTCAGCCCCAGGATGGGCCTGACCAGCCACCAGCTGGAGAGACTTCACACCACCAGCAGCTGTGCCGGTTTCCAGAATTATCAACACATAGATACTAAGGACAAAGTGAGAGGTCAGTGCAGTATAGACTTTGGGATCCAGTAGTTGGGAGTGTGGTTGTCCTTTGCTCCTGGGGCAAGAAGCCACTGAGGTGCCGTGGCCATGCAGCCGCTGCCATGTGGCTGCTTCAGCTCCTGGCCTATAGAATGTAGGGGGACCAAGAGATTAGTCTGAGGGGTAATCACTCTTGCTTTAACCTGCTTGGATCTGGATTGTGGTCTAGGGTGGAGGTCCTGGGGTATGTGAGCAGTCTGCCAGAGTGTGTGAAGGCTTCAAACAGGGCACCCAACTAATACCTCCAGCAGCTGCTAAAACCCCAGCGTTTGGGATAGAAGCTCCCCTGTCTGGTGGCAGAGTCCTATTGTGGCAAAAAGCCCAGGGGTCCAGTGACTTCGTGGCAATATGACCAGGCAAAGGAAGCAAAGCAAAGAGAAGAATCCAACATTAGACTCCTATTTTGGGAACAAAAAGGGTCAAAGCATAGAACAGGAGGAAGACAGTGAAATCAGAACTCCTTCACCAAAAGCTTCAAAGGAAAATACGAGCTGGTTACAGGCCATAGAGGACCTTAAGAAGCAGATAAGAGAAGTGGAGGAAAAATTGGGAAGAGAAATGAGAATGATGCAAGAAAATTATGAAATGAGAGTCAACAACCTGATTTAAGAAAATAACACCTTAAAAAATAGACTAACTCTGGGCTGGCTAGGTGGCGCAGTGAGTAGAGCACTGGCCCTGGAGTCAGAAGGACCAGAGTTTGGATCTGGCCTCAGACACTTAATACACAAAAACAAAAACCTAGCCGTGTGACCTTGGGCAAGTTACTTAACCCCAATTGTCCTCCAAAAAGAAAAAAAAAATAGACTAACTCAAATGGCAAAAGAGGCTCAATAAGCCAATGAGGAGAAGAATGCCTTAAAAAGCCAAATTTGCCAGATAGAAAAAGAATCTCAAAAGCTCACTGAGGAGATTAATTCCTTCAGAATTAGATTAGAGGGAATGGAAGCTAGTGGCATCATGAGAAATCAAGATGCTGTTAAACAGATCCAAACAAATGAAAGAATAGAAGGTAATGTGAACTATCTCATGGGAAAAACCACTGACCTGGAAAATAGATCCAGGAGAGATAATTTTAAAATTATTGGACTACCTGAAAGCCATGATCAAGGAAATAACCTAGAAATCATCCTCCAAGAAATTCTCAAGGAAAATTGCCCCAATGTTTTAGAACCAGAGGGCAAAAGAGAGGTTGAAAGAATCCACCAATCACCTCCTGAAAAAGATCCCAAAAGGAAAACTCCTAGGAATTTTATAGCCAGGTTCTGGAATTCCCAGATCAAGGAGAGAATATTACAAGCAACCTGGAAGAAGCAATTTGAATATTGTGGAAACAAAATCAGGATAACACAGGATCTGGCAGCTTCTACACTGAAGGATCAAAGGGCCTGGAATATGGTATTCCAGAGGTCAAAGGAGCTGGGATTAAAACCAAGAATCACCTACCCAGCAAAACTGAGTATCATGTTTCAGGGGAAAATATGGTCATTCAATGGAATAGAGGACTTTCAAGTATTCTTGATGAAAAAAACCAGAGTTGAATAGAAAATTTGACATTCAGATAGAAGAAGCAAGAGAAGCATGAGAAGGTAAACAGGGAAAAGAAATCATTAGGAACTTATCAAAGTTGAAACTTTTACATTCCTACATGGAAAAATGATAATTATAACTGATGAAACTTTTCTCAGTATGAAAATAGTTGAAGGGAATATATATATATATAGTCTCTATCAAAGGGTATATGGGTGTATGAATACATATGTCAATGTGTATATATGTTTACAGGTATGCATAGATAGAGAGCAGAGGACCAATTGAATAGAAAGGGATGATACTTAAAAGGTGAAATTAAGAGGTGAGAGAGGAATATGAGAGGAGATGGGGAGAGACAGAAGGGGGTAAACTATCTCATATAGAAGAGGCAAGGGAAAATGGTCACAATGGAGGGGAAGAACAGGAAGGCAAAAAGGCAAAACCATATTCTCATTGAATTTGGCTCTGGGAGGGAATGACATACACACTAAATAGGGTATCTCACCCTACAGGAGAGTAGGGGGGAAGGGGATGAGAGGGGAGATGATAGAAGGGAGGGCAGGCTGGAGGGGAGGGAAGTTGGAAGTACACACTTTTGAAAAGGGACAGGATCAAAGTAGAAGATAGAACAAGTAGGAGGTGGGATAGGAGGGAGGGAAATATAATCAGTCTTTTACAATATATCTACTATGGTAATGTTTTGCATTAGCTACACATGTACAACCTATGTTGAATTGAATTGCTTATCTTCCCAGTAAGGGTGGGTGACAAGGGAGGAAGGGAATGAATCTGGAATTCAAAGTTTTAAAACCAAATGTTTAAAAATATATATACTATTATTAAAAAAAAGTTATCAGAAATTCAGTTCCACTGGCAAATGAATAAATATAGTTCAGCCCAACATCGAAGGAAGGAAAGAAGGAAGGAAGGAAGGAAGGAAGGAAGGAAGGAAGGAAGGAAGGAGCAAAAATGAACCCAAACAAAAATATTCAGAGGAAAGCAGAAGGAAAAACAGAAGGGACCATAGACTAGCCAGAAAGTTTTGCTTCTCTCATGCTTAATAAATACTTTCAAAAACTATATACTAAAAGTTCACACTCTTTTTCTGTTCTTCTTTGGATATGAAAGCATTCATGGTTGTTGGTACCACTTAGCTTCATAAGAAAGAGAGGACAACAATTAAAGAGTAAGGAGGAAGATGAGGTCCAGGAAAGGGGTGAGACAGCACTGGGACCCTGGAGGTGGCAGCTGCACTAGAGATGGGGGGAAAGATGTGGATCCCCCAGATGTTGCTGCCTTTGGGCAAAGACCTGATTATCTTGTGCTAGTTATGGCTCTGTTGACCTCTAAGATCCTGCAGCCTCAGTTGGGATCTACTGGGGCTAGGTGAGCTTTGTGCACCAACCCCACCCTCCTCTGCCCGAAGCACTAGACTCTGCTACCAGTGGTCTCCATTTATGCCAAGATCTGTGACTTTGAGTGTGTTGCACCCTGTCCATCACAATTTCCTTTGGTACTACAACTAGAATCCTTGGTATGGAAGGGGTGCAATTAGCAACATAAAATTCCTTATTTATAGATAAGGAAGATGAGGCTAAATCTTGTAACTTGCTGTAATGGAAATGGGTATTTGAAGATCTTCCCTGTCCCTGAATAGACCTAGGGGGATGTTTGAAGACCTTCCCTGCTTTGAAAGTAAACTTTGCCCTGATAGGCTTAATGTAGTCACATGGAGCTTGTGGTGGGAGGAGTTTGCTGAAGGGTAGCAAAGCCCACAGGGAGTTGGTCAGAGATAGCAAGACAGTGGGGGAGAGAGGAGGTTGAGGTGAGGAAAGAGAGGGGGTTGTGAGTAAAGATTAATCTCCTACTGTTCTGTGGGAAGGCTGAAAGATGCTGTGGTTCTCAGTGTTATTATGGCTTCTGAATATCTTTGGCACTATGATGGAATTAGCTTACTGGTTTTGGGACTTGGTTTTCTGATGTCTAAATAAATGCTTCAGTTCTGGCTTCCATCTAGAGAGTCTGGTATATTTTGCAATGAAACATCATGCAATACTTATAGTCACAGTCTTTATCGTGATCGTGGGTGCTGTAAATATTGCATTGGCACTACACTTGCCCAATGTCCCAGACAGCGTTGGGACCAGAGACCTTTTGAAAGCAACAAAATGATTAAGTTAGAGGAGACCTAGCTTCCAATCCTGACACCACTATTTGTGCGACCCTGGGCAAGTTGCTTGGCCTCAGTAAGACTCAGTTTCTTCATCTGTAAAATGTGGAAGAGGAAGAGATATCTGAGGGGAGAGACAGAGAGAGAAACAGAGGAAGAGAGGGAGAGAGAGAGAGAGAGAACAACCCCCTGTGTAGCCTGCCTACTCACTACATTTGATTTTAAGAGAAAACCCATTTATACAGAAAGGTTGGCTTCTTGCCCAGGCTCCACAGAAAGCTTTTATTTGTTCAATGTTACAAATTGATCATAATGATTTCTTTGTGAATGGAACTCTCTCTCTCTCTCTCTCTCTCTCTCTCTCTCTCTCTCTCTCTCTCTCTTCTCTTTTTTTCTCTCTCTCTCTCTCTCTCTCTCTCTCTCTCTCTCTCTCTCTCTCTCTCTCTCTGTCTCTCTCTCTCTCTCTCTACATATCTCGTTCCCCCTCTCCCTCCCTTCTCTGTTTCTCTCTTCTCCCTCTCTCCCTCCCTCCTATGTTTCTTTCTCTCTTCCTCTCTGTCTCTGAGAAAGATCTCTTGCTCTGTCTTCTTTACCTTTTCCTCTGTGACATGGTTTTGATCAAGTCAACTCCTCCCCCCCTCCAGTGCATGCTTCCCCCAGTGTATGCCAATCCAGAGGAGGAGGGGGTTGTATTGATCCATCTACTCACTCTGTCAGCCACGTGGCCTGGCAGAGTCCCAGGTCTACTAGTCAGCAATTAACTCAGAATCTACCATGTACACACATATCCTGGGCTGACAATTCACTCAGGCTGCAAAGACATTAAACTCACATTCCAGGAGAACTTAGGCATCTACAAAACTCATTTCTCATAAAAACACCATAAGTATTACAGATGAGAAAACTGAGGGTCAGTGATCATACAATTAGTGTCTGAGGCAGGCTCATGGAACGTTAGAGCTAGAAGGAGCCATTAGAATGCAGAATGTTAGAATTGGAAAGGACTTGAGAAAGCAGAACGTCAGAGCTAGAAGCAACATTGGAATATAGAACCTAGAATGTTGCCAAATGCCAAAATGGGGAGAGCTTTTAGAACA
The DNA here is from genome assembly GCA_011680675.1 of Gymnobelideus leadbeateri. Lineage (NCBI taxonomy): Eukaryota > Metazoa > Chordata > Mammalia > Diprotodontia > Petauridae > Gymnobelideus > Gymnobelideus leadbeateri. The sequence continues at coordinate 729,039 of WOXC01010654.1, read as the reverse complement.
TACATTGTCCGAGCTAGAAAGGGCTTTTCTTTGTATCTCTAATGCTTAACACAATGCTTTGCATGTAGTAGGTCCTTACTGAATGTCTATGGCATGACTGATTTTAGCATATAGAACATTGTATGTTAGAATAGGCAGCTTCCTTAGAACATAGCATTCAGAGCTAGAAGGAGGCTTAGAACATAGAATGGTTCAACTAGAAGTGATCCATGTTAGAGAGGAAATGGACTTTTGAAAACAGAGCATGAAATGTCAAAACCAGAGGGACTCTTAGAACATAAAATATGAGAAAATATAGACTGTCAGATCTGGAAGGGGCCTTAGAAAGTGGGATGTCAGTTCTAGAAGGTACTTAGAACATGATGTCAGGTCTGGAAGACTGGGTAGAACACATCATTAGGTCTGGAAGACTTCTTAGAACATAGACTGTCAGGGATCAAATGGACTTTAGAACATAGAATAATTGCTGAGCTGAAAGGGAACTTAGAACATCAGAGAGGAACCTTAGAAGATAAAGTGTTAGAGGCAGCAGTGATCTTTGTAGAACAAGGAATATATGATATGGAATATTGCAGCTAGATAGGAGGGACCACAAAATACCCAAGTCAAACCTGGATAGGACTTAGCACATGGACCAAGAGAACAGAGAATGGTAGAGTGGGCTAGAAGGTATGTAAAGACTTATATCAGTGTGTATATATGTGTGTGTTTGTTAGGGGTGGGGGAGCATTAATATAAGAACAAAGAACAGAGAATGTCAGAATCCTAAGAGAATGCTAGAGCTTGAAAGGACTTCCAGGCTAGAATTAGACCATCTGGGCTAGAATCAGGGCTAGAATAGTTGGAAGGGGCCTCAGAACCCATCTCAGAGCATTTTGGACCTGAAAGAGTCTGTAGAGTATGGTCTGTTAAAGCCTTTGGAAGTAGGGTCCCTTTTAAGATCACTTCTATCTTTTAGGAGTTTGGAAGGGACTTTCCAACAGAGAATGTCAGAAATTGAAGAGACCTTAGAACAGGGAACGTTAAAAAGTCAAATCTGAAAGGGAACTTAGAATAGAGGATCTCAGTACATAGAACTTAGAATTTCAGACCTTGAAGGGACCTTAGAACACAGACTAGCAAGTCCACTGGATCTTAGAACAGTAGAGCCAGAACATTAGGACTAAAGAGCGCCTCAGAACATAGAATATCTAAATATTGAGAGAACTGCATTTCCATGTAACTGGTTTTCTTTGTAACCCTATACATTTATGTATATAAAGGGTCCATAGGTTTCACCTGATGCCAAAAGGGTACATGGCCCAAGAAAGGTTAGACTGAGGTCTAACTCATTTGGTAGACTGAGGCCTAAATCAATGACAAATCCTGTATTGGTGCCAATTACAGAGACAAGTGAAACAGTCCCTGCCCTCAAATAACTTTCATTTTGACAGGCCAGACAACAGAAACATATATGTAGATAAGTAAATACATTTTACACACACATTCATAGAATGAATACAAAGTAATTTTGGGAAAGAGGATACTAGCAGCTGGGGAGCTGGCTAGGGGTTGGGGGTGGATCGAGAATGTCATTTGAGCTGACTTGTGAAGGAGATCAAGAATCGGAGGATTCTTGAGGAAGGCATCCATCTCAGACATCTGGAGCAGCCAAGGTGGCGCTACAATAGATAGAGTGCTAGGCCTGGAGCCAGGAGGACCTGAGTTCAAATCTGGCCTCAGACACTTTCAAGCTGTATTACCCTGGGCAAGTCACTTCACCCTGTTTGCCTCAGTTTCCTCATCTGAAAAATGGGCTGGAGAAGGAAATGGCAAACCAGTCCAGTATCTCTGCCAAGAAAACCCCTCATGAAGAGTCAGACACAACTGAAACGACTGAAGGACAACACCAACAAAAATACAAAGGTACAAAGATGGAAGATAGAATGTCTTCTGGGCAAAATAATGAGTAAGTCAGCATGACTGTATTTTAAAGTGCAAAGAGAGGACTTGGAGGATAGAAAGGGGCTGGGCCCCCTGGAGTTTATGGACTTGGTGGAGAGTGGAGGCACACTCAGATTTGTGCATTGGCTGTGTGGCAGATGGTCCCTGGGAGGAGGCTACTACACTAGTCCAGGTATGCATGAAGTTATGAGGGCCTGCACCAGGATGGGCATAGAGTCAGGCTTTGGCAACAGGTTGGATATGGGTGGGGATGGGTGACTAGAAGGATGTCAGTGCCCTCAATGAAGTAAATAGGTAAGTTGGGAAGAGGGAAAGAGAATGTGTTGGGTCCTGAACATGATGAGTTTGACATGTCTATGGGACATCTAATTTGTCATTTTTAACAGGTGGTTGGTGATGTGAGACGAGTTCAAGAGAGAGCTTAAGGCTGGTGGCTAGAATTGGTAATCATCTGCAGCAAGTCGATCATTGAATCCATTGGAGCCAATGAGGTAAGTCACCAAGTGAGAGAGGAGGGCCCAGAGCCCAGGACGGACAGGAAGGGACATGTCCAGGGTTACCTAGAAAATTAGCTGACTCTCAGAGCAGGGCAGGTGAGGTGGAAAGGTCTTCTCTAGAGACTAGTGAATGAAATTGCCTGCTCTCCCTGGGGTTCCCATTTCTGGGGCCAGTATCCTTGGCAAAGTTTTTCCTAATATCTACTTGAAATCAAAGGCTTCTGCAACATTCCTCAGGGCCTGCCCTCAGTGCTGATGGAAGCAGCTGCCTCGCTCTTTTTCATGGTAACTTTGTGTACTGTGACCATTCCCACTAAATCCCAGGACCCATCCTTACGTTGTGCAGGGCACCTATGGTGTGACAGCAGCCGGATTTCTCCTGTTCCCAAAAGACTGGGCGCTGGAGAATAGCGTGGTCTGCAAGCTCCAAGGATGAATTACAATATAGGAAGTGCCTTGGATGTTGGCAGAGCAAAGGGTTTGGCTGAGGGAAGCAGGAATGGAGCTCAGTCCCTGCTTGGCAGCTGCAAAGAGCCTGAAAATCCCCCATTTTACAGAAGAGGTAAGGTTCCAAGGGAGAAAGGCCTGGCCTAAGGCTATGCAGGAAGGGCATGGCAAGGTTGGCATTCAAGCCTGGGGTTTTCAGCTGAAGCTAGGGCTCATTCTCCCGGCCCAGGAAGCAGATGGGCCCTCCTGCAGCTATCTCCCTCAGGGTCCAGCCACCATAAGGCTGGACATGATGTGGAGAGCTGGGAGAGAGACCCAGTGTCTGGGCACAGCATGCAATCATGGCAGCAGCATCAGTCTCCTGAGATCTGGGGACCAGAGCATTGGCTCTGATGCCACATGACCCTGAGCAAATCATCCCCCATTCAAAGCCTCAGTTTCCTCATCTGTAGAATGGAGAATTCACCCTTGCACTACCTGCCATACAGGGGAGTTTTAGGGAAGCTCTTAGTAGTCCCGGAAGTACCATGGAGACTGGTGCTCTTCTGGTGCGTGGGCGCATTGGGTGAGTGAGGAAAGAGCCTCCGAGGGCTGAGCCAAGTGAGCCCCAGAGCCTGGCATCTGTTTCTAACTTTCTTGTCAGGGATAATTACTTGTTAGCTTAACTGAAACCTGGTGCTTTGAGTCAAAGTTTTCATTGAGCTTACCTCCCAAAGGGGAGTGGAAAGAAACTATAGCCTGGGAATCATCTGGGTTCAGGTTCTCCTTGTTATTTGGTAGGTGTAGACCCCTGGAAGTCCCTCCTCCCAGATCCTTTTCCTCCCTTGGCCTCAGTGTCTCCCAAGGCACCTTCATCACCAGGCACTGAACGCAGTGCCCAGAGAGCTGGCCCAGAGCCAAGAGGTTCAAAATTCAAGTTTTGCCTGTGCTGTCCACTGAAGAAGTTGGGGAGAGGTGACCTGTATAGGTAGAGGGTGTTTCCTTACCTGGGAGTTCCCTATGCCAATGAAATCCCAGGCCCTATTACCTGGGATACTGGATTCCTTCCCCTCTTAGGGTCTGTTTGTTCCTGTATAATGTAAGGGTTTGGCATAGAGTATCTGTTTCTAGGTCAGTTACAGCATTCTAATGGCCTGAGCATTTAAACAGAAAACAGGACTTCATTTCAAAGGCTTCCCGACCTGAAGGCTCGAGCGTTTGCCATTTGTCACCATCCCAAGGAAGGCTTTGGAGGCCTTGCCCTGGCTTCCCATCTGCTTCTCTTCTGAATTCAGTCTGCAGGAAAATCATCAAGTAGGCACCATTGTACATACACACTATCCGTAGGGTGGAACACAGACCTATGTATCCGGCGGGGGGGCGGGGGGGGGCAGGCATCAGTACATGGCTCCGGCCCAGCCCAGCTTCCTTTGGCTTGATTCTCTGAGAAGTGACTCTTGTCTCCCCCTTGCTTCCACTCTGCCTCTGTGGCTAATTCTTTTTCTATCTGCCTCCCAACCCTGGACAAGCCACAGGGTCCTGATGACTGGTACAAGGCCAAACCTGGCCATTGATGGCTATGCCAGGACCTTAAGCCCTACTTATCCAGAGGGCACAGAGCTCTGTTTGGGTGATTCTGAGAACCTGGGCACCTCTGCTGGGGCCCACACTGGCATGTCAATAGGGGGAAGAAGGGAACTAGGCTTCAAGGAGAGGGGTGGGTGGCTACTACTGAGAACTTTAGGATAGCATGATTCTTGGGCCACTTCTCCTGTCACTCATGGTCCTTGGGAGTGAATGTAGAAGAGAGAGGAATCAGAAAAGTATGTGTGTATGTGCATGTGCATGTGCACATATGTGCATGTGTGTCTGTGTCTGTGTGTATGTCTGTCTGTGTATGTCGGGGTGTCTGTGTGTGTGCCTGTGTCTGTGTGTGTGTCTGTATCTGTGTGTCTCTGTGTGTGTGTGTGTGTGTGTCTGTGTGTGTGTCTGTGTGTGTGTCTGTGTGTGTCTGTCTGTGTATGTCTGTGTCTGTGTGTGTCTGTGTATATGTCTGTGTCTGTGGGTCTGTGTGTGTGTCGGTGTGTGTGTCTGTGTGTGTGTCTGTATCTGTGTGTGTCTGTGTCTGTGTGTGTGTGTCTGTGTGTGTGTCTGTGTGTGTCTGTCTGTGTATGTCTGTGTCTGTGTGTGTGTCTGTGTATGCCTGTATCTGTGTGTGTCTGTGTATATGTCTGTGTGTGTCTATATCTGTGTGTGTCTGTGTGGGTGTTTCTGTTTGTGTGTGCACACACACACGTGTTCCAAGCCCAGGGGAACAGAGCCAGATAATGGGACTCTGCCGAGCTTTCAGAGAGCTTTGGAAGTAGTCCCTCGCCCTGTCCAGTATGGCCCCCTGCCTTGCATTATTTCAGCACCAGAGATGCTTTTCGCTTCTTCACATTCTGTGGCCTCACTCCCCTCCTCCTCTGATGCCCCATGATGGCAATTCCTACTAAGCAGCCAGGCTCTCTGCCTCCTGGGTAAATGAGGTCCAGCTTAGCTCAGGCTCAAGACTCAGCCACAAGTGCCCAGTCAGGCCTTACACGGTGAAGCCCCCCCCCACCTCAACATTGTCTCTTGAGTCATGACAGGGCCGTGCTTGGTCCTGGCTGAAGAGCTATGGGCCTCAGTGAAGAGGCAAGGCCTTGTGCCATTGCTCCTGGGGGAGCCTCGGTACTCATACCATACTCTCAGGTTTGCTTCTGGTTAGTTCTGTGATGAACACACAGCAAAAGTCACTTTGCCATCAGGAGGGGCAGATGTGAGAGTTGGGGCCCTTGGCAATGGCAGCATTACTGAGCAGAGGATCTCCCAGCTGCCCTGGAAAGTTGGGTCTTACCAGTTAAGACAGAAAGGACAAGGAGGGAGCCTCTCCTGCCACGTTAGGTGACACCTGGGAGCCATAGTTTGGGAAGATGCTCCTAATGCATGCCCACGAGGCAAAAATCTCCAAGGAGGCCCCAAATTCATCACCTGTGGCCCAGAAGGTAAGCTCAGGAGGTGGATGGCCCACGTTCAGTCTTGCAGACTTTCAGGGACTCTACTGTTTGGCTCAGACTCCCATCCCTGACAATGCCCTCACCAAAGTTCCTTCTGACAGTCACATCTAGGTAACAGCACCCTCAGAGCCTATGCAAGGACTCAGGTTAACAAGATGTTTTATTTAGTCTGATCATCACACACACAGGCCTGGATGCATACATACATGCATGCATGCTCGTGCACACACCACACACCTCACATTCAAGCCCACAATAGTTGAGATAACCCCCTTTCCCTTTCTGGTAAGGTTCATCTTTCCAGGGATTTCCATAGTCTTCATGATTAAGCTCCAAAGGGGCAAGGACTCCAGGAACTGAGAAAATCCACCCATCTTCCCCTATGGTGTATCAGATAATTTCAGGGAATTTCTCCAAGATGCTATTGAATTAAATGACCTCCAGGATGAGCTAGAATGGCTCCCTGAGAGTCAGGACCATGACTGGCCACGGAGAGTGGCCAGGGGCCTGAGGTGGACAAGTGCCATGGGGCCAGCTGTGGCTGGCGACTCTGGACGTTGCCTGAGAAGTGGCCAATCATGCCACATACCCAACAGTGGGAGCCAGCCCAACCAGAGAGCCCAGCTGTTTGCATATCTTAACAAGCCTGAAGGAAATGTCTTGTTTGAAAAAACAAACTTTGCCAGGCCAGCAAAATAGAAGGCTTTCTCACTGATGGGCTCAGGAAAAGGCACAGCTGGTCAGAAACAGTTTGGGTGTTTAGACAAAGTGCTACAAATTTCAGCAGCTGTTAGCATCTGGAGGTGTGCTTATGGTGTTCAGGGCTTCAAAATCAATTGCAGTCTTGAGCGTGCCTGAGCCATGGAGGTGCCCCTCTCTTGCCCTCCCTTTCTCTTGGCTCCCGTCTGTCTCCTGCCTCTCCAGGAAGGGCGGGGGTGTATTCAACCAACCTCAGTCTTTGGGCCCCTTCAGCCTCATGGAGCCAATCTGCCTGCAGGATTGGGTCTAGATGAGGTGGAGTTGAGGAGAGAGGTGGGGGGAGGGTGGCATAGAGGAAGCTGGCTTGGCACCAACATTCCTGGCCCTGCTCAGAGACAGGGGCCCTTGGCCATCAAGCCTAGCATTGTGACTTCTTGCACCATTAGCAGCACAGGGGCCTAAGCCAGAGCTCAGGGGAAAAGGAGGACCCAGAGTTTGGGTGTTGGGACAGATGCAAAACCAATCTCCCCCCTGCTGGGCCCTGGTGAACGTGAGGCCTGGGGTGCCGGCATCTTCTTTTTTAAGCAGTAACTACCCTGAGGGTCTGTAACTTAGCTTCTCACTTGGGCTCTGGTCCCTTGTAACTCAAAGGATGTGGCTAAGTTGCTTTGTCCCTGGGCCTCTGTTTCTTCATCTAGACTAGATTGCCTCTACTGTCCTTCTTGACTCAAATATTCTATATTCTAGATTTTGAAGTTCCTTCCAGCTTGGACATTCTCTGTTCTAGGTAAGCTGGCAGATGTCCACAGAAAGGCAGACAGGACAGTGAAGGGTCATGAGTTGATGTCATGGGAGGATCTGATGATGTAAGTGGGGACATCTCCCTTGGAGAAGAGAAGATGAAGAGAGGAGAGGAGAGGAGAGAGCCTTGGAGTCTTTGAAAGGCCGGCATGTCATTGAGGCTGAGTATGGGCATGAAGGAGGCTCTTAACCCATCTCCCCAACCTCCCCTTGACCTTTAAGGCTGGATGAGGCAAAATCTTGGGCTCCCAGGCCTGGGATCTCAGGTCTTCTTTCTTGGGATGAGAGTACTTTTCAGGGGCTGTTTTTTATCATTTCTTTTTAAAGCCTTGTCGAACTCTGGGAATTCACCTCCAGCTTGGGTGTATAAAGGCTGTACAGAGGAGGGGGATCCCCAAGGACTGCATATGGTCTGGGCAGCAAATAGAATCCAAGAAAATTTGAGGGAGAGGGTGGGTGGGCCATGGCCCAAGGGCCAGGACTGTTCTAGGGGAGTTCTGGCAAGGTAGGCTGCCTACAGGGAGGGCCTCTGGCTCCATTCACCTCTCTGGTCACCTATTTCTTTATGCAGCTTCCCACCACAGGGGGTTGGGAAATCTCTACTCTAGCAGAGCAGTATTCCTGGGGTTCTGACCTGGAGGTAATTGGGGTACCCATGGCAATTCTGTGGGGGCTGGATGGCCTAGCCCAAGTAATACTCCCCACTCACAGTCATGTTCCAAACAACCTACATCTACCCAAGAATGCCATCTCTGGGTCAAAGATTTTGAGCTAGAAAGGACCTTCAAAGCCAACTCCCCCACCCCCCATTTTACAACCAAGGAAACTGAGGTCCAAAGAAGTAAAGAAATTTGCCCACGATCACACACTGCAAAGATCAGAGCCAAGATTTGAACGCAGGTCCTCTGACTCTCAGTGGAATCCTATTTTAAAGTGTTTATGCTTATGCCCTCAGGTCAGTGCTTTCTGCACTGCACCAGACAGATAAGAAAGCCAAAGCTCTTTGGGCCTTCTGCCAGCCACTGAAGGAACTTTTGAAGGAACTGGAAGCCAAGGCCCAAAGTGGAGCTTATTCATTGGGCTGGAGACCTTTGGAGACTCTGGGCAGCCTTCGCTGGCTAACTGGACACCTTTCCTGGCCCAGGGAGTCCACGGCTAGCTGGTGGAGCTCAGGAGCCACTCAGACCCATGGCAGGTGGGGCAGGAGTTTTGTCCCTGAAACCTGTACTTCGTGCAAACCCAAGCCCCTTCCTCAATGTCTGGAGAGAGCAATGGAGAAGAAGCTTGACCAACTGCTTCAGAGTCCTGTGGTTTTCGATGCTTTTTAAAGACTTTTCTGGGGACAGCAGTTTACCAAATATTGATGTGGAAATGTGAACTTCTAGGGAAAGCTGTCCAGAGAGGAAAGCCCCAAAGTCCTCTCCTAGGCCTCCCTCTGCCCCCACACACCTCTGCTGGGATGGCCAATGTGGGCCACCATTATTCCTGCCTCCCTCACAGACATATAGATGTACAGAGTGATAGCAGCCACCTCTTCTGGCCCCTGGTGTAACACTGAGATCAGCTCCCCAAAGCTCTGGTCCTGTGTGTCAACAAAGAGACACATGCACATGTACACCAGGGCACACATTAGTGTGCACTTGTGGGAAGCTCTTAACATGGGGCCATAGGCAGATGGACCCATGACTGTGCCTGCACAAGTTGCTACGGGTGTGTACCCCCCACATGCATCTTCAGCCAGCTACCCTCAGCCCCCCCACTTCCGCCGCAGGGGCTCCAAAGCCAAGCAGGCCATTTCCTGGGATGAGTTGCAGCAGGCTTTCTCTGGCTCATGGGGGTGGAGGGGGATGGCTTTTCCCTGTCCCTGGCTTCTCCAATGCCCCCCCACCCCCACTTCCCCTACTGTTCTTTAGGAGCAGGCACAAAGGCCTTCTGGGCTTTCTCTGAGGCCCTTCATCCCTGTTAGCCCTAAGAAGACGGAGAGTCCAAAGAGACAGCACTAGCCTTAAGTCTTTCCAGGGAAACAAGCCTGCGTCGGGCCAGGGACCTTGCTCCAGCCCCACCTCACCCGGCTTTTTCGAGGTTTCCCCACTAGACTCCCCTCCTGCCCAAGCCCTTCATTTCCTGGGCTTTCATCGGAATGTGAGCGGAGCTCTTCTGGCCCTGGCCTTTCTTTAGCCTGCCTCCCCAGCCATGTGTCATCTTCATTCCTGAGAGCCGCCCGCCCAGCCCCTGGGGACCTCTTTTTATTGCTGGGGTCAGGGGGCTCCTGGGCCCACTCCCTTCTAGAAGGAAAGCTGCCTCCTTCCCCCTTTCTTTCACACAGAACCCCTTCCCCTCAGGGGAAGACAAAAGCCAATGGGTGGGAAGAGGAGGAGAAGGAGGAGGAGGGGAGGGGGGGAAAGGGGAGGAAAGAAGGGGAGGAGGGGGGAAGGGAGGAGGGAGGAAGAAAGGAAGGAGGAGGAGGAGAAGGTGGGGGGGGGAGAGGGAGGAGGCTTTGACTCCACAAAGGCTGAAGTTACAAAGCTGACAAAAGGCCAGGCACAGTTTGCCTCATCCCGACAGGCTTTCTTGCCTCAGACGAGATCACGGACTCCTCCAAATCAGGGGACATTTGTCTGTCCACAGTACCCAGCCTGGAACAGAGAGGCACTGCCCAGATGTCATGGCATCGAATTAAATTAAGCCAGAGAGACACAAAAGCCCAGGGGCCCGGAATGTGGAGCCCAGCTCACCAGGGGAGAGGTGACGAGGGGCGCAAACAGGGTAGGGGCTGGGGGAGTGAGGAAGGGACCTAGAGCAGAGATTGGGGGGTAGAAGTGACAGCTGATTGGCTGCAGCATGGGAGGCGTGGTGAAAGAGAGGGATGGGCAGCCTCCAACGTCTCCATCCCCAGCTCCTCATCTCCATTCCGAATTCCAACTTTCCCATCCCTGTTGGCCATCTTCTCTTTCCCTCTCCCCTCCCTCTTCTCCACAGACTCAGCCTTGAGTCCATCCTTTATCCTGCCCTACTTCTCACCTCCCTGCTTACCCAACCAGTGGCCTAGTGCTAGCAGTCTAGGCCCCACAATGCCTAGCGTGTCACCCCCTCCCCTGCTCCATCTCACGAGCCCCTCCCTTGGTCTCTCTGACTTCTCCAATTCATACTGTACCCAATTGACTGTTTAACAGCACCCCACGAACACACTCAGTCTTCCGCCCTCTGTCAGGGGCCCCCCACAGTTTTGCTCCATCTTCCTCTCCAGCCTCACTCCACAACATTCCAATTACACTGAAGTGCTGCTCCATTTGCCACCTTTCTCTACCTTTGCCCAGTCTGCTCCTCAGAACCTTTCCTCTCCTCCTGTCTCAGCTTCTTCCTCCCCCTCGCCCTTTACTCACTGGCATCTCCTTTCACTGTGTGCCGGGCCCAGTGATTTGCGCTCCTCCCCTCTGAAATCTTCAGCCTCATCAATGCTCTTCTCAGTCCTGAGGACTTTCTGCATTCTAATCCCCCCAAAAGGCTAAATCCGTCCCCCCCTCTTCCCAAACACTCTCTATTAACAGGGCTACTTGGAGAGAGGTAGAGCATGGGGCTGGGGATTGGGGACAGAAGCCAATGGCAGTGTCAGGCAGCAGGCACTCGGTCAGCTGGCCAGGCACAGGCCTACACACAGGCACTGCCATTTGGGGAACAAAGAGGCCGCTCTTGGGAACAGCTCTGGGCTTCCCTCTGCCCCTTAGGCCTGCTGGTGTATCCCCCTTCCAGCTAGCCCAGCCTCAGAGTGCTGACCACTTCTGTCTCCTTCCACTCTTGCTTAGACATCTTTACCTCTTTCTCAGGGCCATGGGAAAGCCTTGAACTGCACATTTCATTGACATCTCCGTCAGCCCCAGAGAAGCAAGTCCCAGATAGGTCCCTGCTGGGGACTTGGAGACCTTGACATCATTGGAAAAGTAGAGATGTGAGGAAACCAAGATGGGGTGGGGTGGGAGGAAGGGGAGGAATAGGAAGAGAAAAGTGGGGCCTAGTCGGAGGACACAAAGAGAAGACAGAGCCCGGGCAATATCTGAACCAGGGCAAAGAGTACGAGATAAGGGTTCAGAGGTTCAAGGGACTGACAGGCCCCAAAGGGCAGAGCAGCATCCCCAGGTCTCTACTTGGTGCCTTGAGCACAGCTCCCTAAGCCTGAGGAGCAGAGAGGATGGGGTAGGAATGTGGGCAGGGATTGAGGATGGGTTTGGGCCACAATCTATTCTCCCCCTCCCAGCAGCCCTCAGGGGCTAGGCCAATTTTAGGAGGAAGCAGTACCAGGCTCTGCCTGCAGGGTGGGACAGCTCCCACAATATTCATTCTCATTTTCATTCTCTCCTCTCTGTCTCTCTGTCTCTGTCTCTCTCTCTCCCTCTCTCTCTACCCACCTTTCCCTTCTTCTGTCTCTCTCTGTCTCTCCGTTTCCCTCTCTCTCTACCCCCGTTTCCCTTCCTCTGTCTCTCTGTCTCTGTATGTCTGTCTGTCTCTCTCTTTCTCTCTCTCTCTCTCTCTCTCTCTCACACACACACACACACACACACACACACACACCCTGACCTGGGGGATTGTTCTCATTAAGCACTGTGCTGCCTCTGTACGCTGAGAAAAAAACAGGAGGAAGAATCAATGGCCACAGACTCCCCAGGGCCCCCTTCCCTCTCCCTGACTGTGTTCTCCCTCCCTTCCTCCTCACCCCATCCCACTGCAAGGGAGGCTTGGAAGAGACACACACACACTCACACACTCACATTCAAATACACATTCAGCTGTAATCCCTCCCGCCCTCCAGCCCCTCCCCCTCTGCTCTCCCTTGTCCCCTTCCACCACCTCACTTTCCCTCCCTGGATCTTCTCTTTCCTTTTTATCCTCTCTTTCCTCCCTGCTTTCTCTCCTCCATCTCCTCTCTTCTCCCTTCCCTCCTCTCGACCTTTGAATTTCCATAGTATCTGATGCCACAATTTGTGCATAATATTGGTTGAATGAATGAATGAGGCACATTGTAGGGGAACTTGGACTGAGATTCCAGAGACCTTGTTTCCAGTCTTGCCTCTACTTTCTGTGGGCCTTAGCTTCTTCCCTATAAAACGAGGGCATTGGTCTGAGTCACTCTGAAGTCCTTTCCTGCTCTGAGTCCTAATGAATTTGCCAGTAGGAGCAGGTAAGGGCCAGGCTGCCTGGGGCTGGCTCCCTCCTGCTGGCCCCACCTATTGGCTCTGGTCTGTGGCCAATCCTAGAGCAGTCACTGTGTCCAACTGCTACTACTGGAACCCCTCCACAGGGTGTAAGAAAGCATCATTGAGCTGGCTGCTATTAGTGTTTGGAGTGGGGGTGAGTTAGTGTCTGTTAGGGTAAGGAACAGATTTGGGGGCCACTATACTAGAAGATTGCTTTCCTTCATCTCTCTCTCTCTCTGTCTCTCTCTCTCTCTCTCCCCCTCCCCCCACTCTCTCCTCCCTTATTTTTTTTTTGTTGCTTTTTGGAGGGCAATTGGGGTTAAATGACTTGCCCAAAGTCACACAGCTGTGTCAAGTGTGAGGTCGGATTTGAACACAGGTCCTCCTGACTCCAGAGCTGGTGCTTTATTCACTGTGCCACCTAGCTTCCCCTCTCCTCCGTTTCTTCTCTTTCTCTCTCTCCCTCCCTTTCTTCTTTGTCTTTCTCTCCCACTTTCTTCTCTCTCTCCCTCTCCCTCTCTTCTCTGTCCATCTCTGTTTCTGTCTTTCTCTTTTTCCATCTGAAGAGGGTTTTGTGACACCATCCAATGGACCACTATCTCCCTTCCCCAGGGCTGTGGCTACCTGTCCCAATGACTAGAAAGATGTGCTTTCTGATCATCTTTCATTTCAAGCCCTCTGGCTGAAATTGCCACCCCTCCCCCCTGTTCTGAGACAAGGTCCCCTCTCCAGTTCCACTCCAAGCAGGGCCACAAATGAGAGCATCTGCCCCAGTGAATGAATGACTGTGCACACATTCTGTTGCTAGCATAGGCTGAGAGATGAAAGAGACCCCAACCAAACTCACTTGAGAAAAGAAGTTCAGAGACTGGAAGGGCCCAAGATCACTGCCAATTTCCTGAATGGAATGAGCAGAACATCAGAGAATCATGAAGCTCCTCGGACAGATGATGGAGAGTGGAAGTGACTTACCCAGGAGGATGTGGCTAACAAAGGGCTGAACTAGGACTGGAAGACAATCTTGCAGGGAGCTGTCTGCCCGAAAACAGGTCATAGACTGTCTGAGATGGCAGCAGGGACCAGAGGAGAACAGGAAGAGATGGCATGAATGGCAGGGCTTACCCACGGTCTCTCATTGGAAACTGGTCACAACTCTGGGAGGTTGGGCTGAAGGCTATTATTGTCCCTATTTTATAGATGAAGAAATTTCAGTTAAAGGAAGTAACGTGACCCCTCTTTCGCAGCAGAGGCAAGGTTTCAGTCCAGTTCTTGGGCTCCTAGGGTGGTTCACGACTCTCAGAACAGGAAGGGATCCAATCCATACCTCAACCAGAATAATTCCTTTGACAATGCCCTTGCCAAGTGGTCAAGGCTACTTTTTACTTTGAGACAGCTCTGATTGTTCAAAGTTGCTTTTTCCTGACAACCCCCCCCCCAATATGGCTCCCTGATTCTGCTTTGAGGCCAAGCCTTCTGACACAGCAGCCAAAAGCCTTCTCTTCTTCTCCAAGCTAAGCAGCCTCAGGGTGTTTCCAGTCAATCCATTTAGTCTCTAGTCCCCTTACAATTCTGATCACTCTCTTTTGGATGTGCCCCAGTATGTCACTGTCCTTCCTAAAATGTGGCACTCAGACCTGAAGACCCAATATTTCTGATGTCATTGGACTGCTACCAAAGGACAGAATCTCTAGGTTGGAAGGGACTTCAGTGGACAGGCAATCAAGCCCAACCCAGACCTGAACAAGCAGAGTTCCCATATTTGGACAGCTCAGACCTTCCATAAAACATGCTGGAGCCTACCTTTTTGAAACTTCACCCAGTAGGAATGAGAACTAAGGTCTGCTCTACAGACCAGACTATTCTCTCTTTTTGGAAAAGTGGACTATGCGGTGGTTGCTTTTCCTCAGTCTACAGCCCCACTCCTATCTTCCAGGATTGTCAGGAGCTGCACCATCCCATGTTCCAGTGTGGAAAGAGCAGGGAAAGAGAGGGAGGGGAGGGGAGAGGAACAGAAGGCAGATGAAGGGAGGGGTATTCCCAACTCTCCCCGAGTCCATCAGCTCCATCTGCAGGGATGTAGCAGGTTTCATCAGGAGTCTTCTGGAATTATGGTTGGTCACTAAGGTGATCAGAGTTCCAAAGTCCTTCAAAGTGGCCTCTCTTTATAATAGTGTTTGTACTGGGCACGATTTCATTTCAGCCTCATTTCATTTTCTATGGTAGATTTTGATGACCACGTTCCTCAGTGACCAGAGACTAGTCTCTAGCTAGTTGGATGGGTGAGAAACCAGACTTAGGTGCCAAGCTAGATTCTCTAATTAAGAACATTCTAGAAATGAAATTCCCATTGCACATGTTCTAACTCTTCTCACTGTAGTAAAGCCCATGTTGCCTTCATGTTTGTAAGTGACACACAGCTGGAAAGGCAAGCTGATGTGATGGATGATGCGATAGGGATTCCAAATGAGCTCGCTAGGTGGCCAAGAGCGACAAAGTGAAATGTAACAGGAATTAAGGCGAAACCTTCCAGACTTGGGGTGGGGCTACACAATGTTTCATGGGAAAAGGCCTGGGCAGTCTTAGTGGACTCAGAAGTTAGTATGAGTCAACAGTGTGTGTGTTCGTGTGCGTGCATGCAAGTCTGTGCATGCACACACTCGTGTGCACACGTATGTGCAATGCATGTGTGTGCATGTATGCAACGTATTGTGCATGTGTGCTGGCAGCCCCTGGAGCTATAACCAGAATACCTATGGAGACTGCATTAATAGGAGGGGAAGGAGAGAGGGAGGTGAGAGGCCTTTACCTTGGTCTGACCTCTTGGTCTGTGGGACTGTTTGCCAGGGAAGGTGAGTCACTGGCCAACAGGGACATGCCTAGATGTGTTGTGTATCGCTTGCTCCTTCTTGCCTGGCAAAGAGCTCACCAGAGAGGCTCCCACTCCCCCCTTGCCAGTAGAACACCACAGAAGGCCCTGTGAGTGAGTGGCCCTACCTCCACCAATGCCCACAGTCCAGCACTACTGTCAGAGATGGATAGATCTGGGGTCTGAGGGCCTGTGTTCAAATTCTAGCTCTGCTCCTGCCCACCTGTGTGATCTCAGGCAAGTCCCCTGCTTACTCTGTGCTTCCTCAGTTTCCTTCTCTGTGGAAGGAGCAGCTCAGCCCAGGTGATCTCTAAGGGCCAGATCTGATGTTCTAGAAGCCTTGTTTCCACTCTAAAGTCAGGGCCTCTTTGTGCCCCTTCTACCAACTCCCAGATCTGAGGCTACAGTGCACACAGCCAGATTCATGCATGGTTCCTACCAACAAGGATAAAAGGAAGATTTCTTTCTATGTTCTGGCTGGTCTGTGACTTTCTCTCCAGGCATCCCCACCCAGACTCTTTTAAGGATCTGGAAAAATCTTGGCCCCTTCCCTCTTCTCAGAGAGAGACCTGGGGTATTCCAGCTCCATTCTCTAGCCTGGAGGCTGCTCTGGATCCCAGGGGCAGGGCTTAGTGCCAAACCCAGGTGTCCTGAATCCTAGCTCACTCCCTGATAGGAATGTTGGTGTGGCTGAGCCCAGGTGACAGCTGTGTGGGCTCCCCTCTGTTCCAGGTGTGTGAGCATGTGGCCCTGGTGGAGGGGGGGGAGGCAAGACAACTTCTGAGAAGCTGAACCTTCTGCCTATGGGCCCCAGGGTGTAAGAGCTGCCTCAGAAACACTGAGGCAACTTGGAAGTAAACATGAAGGGTTGGAAAAGTAGCTCCATGGAGGCCCCACTGAGGGGATTCCAGGAGCCTGGCTGGGGGAGGGTGGGGTGCACAGTGCTCCCTAGGCACCTCTGTCAAAGTGGCCCACAGTGGGGGGCTTCCGGAATGCTCAGTGAATGAGTGATTGGCCTCGAACAGCTGCCCCTCCCACTCCCCCAACAAAGAGGCACATTGCCCCCACCACCCAGCACAGTTGAACCTGACAGCAGAAGGTGTCCAAGGCCCCAGGTCCCCGTTCCAGTTCTGCCACTTTACGTATGTGACCTTGGGCAAGACTCCGGTTTGTCTTCAGCTCCAAATCCATGATCCTCTGGGCCTCTGTACCTCATTCCCTTGATTTCTTTATCATGCCTTATTGCTACTGTGAAGATTTCTAAAGCCATCTCAAAGCCTAGTGTGGAAAGTGGACAGCCCTGGTTTTTTATCTTTTATTAATGGGAATACTTCAAGTGTTTCTCCATTGTGTATAATGTTCCCTCATTGCTCCACAGAGATAAGTTGTTATCATATTAAGGGAAGATCCTTCCATTCATGTTTTCAAATAGTTTAAACATATGTGAATACTCTTTTATCAAAGACTTTTCTCTGCATCTAACGATAAGCTCATGAAGTCTTTCTTTTTTCTCCTGTTGATAGAATTAAGTGTATCCTAGTATGCAATGATCCTAGTTAGAAATCCTATGTGACTAGGATAGATAATCTGTGGAATACACTGCTGTACTCTGTATTTGATTTCCTATTCTGACTTGATCATTCTTGATGGTCTTGGTCTGTAGTTTTCTTTTTCAGCCTTATCTCTCCTTACATTTGGGACAAAACCTGCAGTTGCTCAGAGAAGAACTTGGGTATAGCTTAGCATCTTTCTTTATGTTTTGAAACAGTATGTGGAGCATTACTTGTCCTTTTCAAGTTTGGTAGAATTCTCTTATGAACATACCAGTGGGCCCAACTGCTCTACACCACTTGGCCAAGGTCTTTCCTGATGGACCACAGTCCTTGTAGTGGCCTGTTATGCTGAGTCATTTCAAATGATTATGGATTTCCCTAAAGAAGCTTTGCATTGTTTTGGCATTTGATGCATAAAGTCATCTGCAAACAGGGTTATTAGGGGGACCTCACCATTAGGAGGCAAACTTTTTTCTCACTGGACTTGTGCCAGACATCTTCCATGACACCCATGCCCATTGTAAATGATGTTTTTCCTTGTGTATGCCCGATTTGATGCTGATACACAGATGATTATTAAACATGGGTATTTCTATTGGATTTGTCAGAGAAGCCTTTCCAGAGTAGCCACTGAAAATGCCCCGTTTCATTTGTTTGAGGAAAGCCTTTTAGGCAGCGATTTGTTCTACTGGGTGAAATGTATTTGTTTTTTAAATCAACACATGACAGACACAGTGTGTTTGTATATTCTCCATATCTCTCTCCCACTTCCTTCTCCAGTTTTCATTAAGGAGAGCCTCTCTCAATGGCAAAACTATTCACGGAGAGCCCTTTGTCTAGGATAGTGCTTGGCACATAGGACCTTCTTGATCAGTGCTTATTCTCATTACCAGCTCATGGGCATAAACAGGTTGGCAGGTGGGTGTCTAGTTGCTTTCTTCTTGTTCGCCTTGTTTCCATTCTTTTGGAATTTTTCCCTTGCTGAGATCTTAGAATTCGATACATGTATTCATTTAAAATAGCGTATGGTCATTTGTGTGTTAATTTTATGTGCTTAGAGACTGCACCCAAAATGTTGTCCCTACCTCAATAACTCTCTAGGAATGCTGGGAACGGCTACAAGGAACTTGGGGATTCCCCTGGGTCCTGGATCCACCCAAAACACTCAGGCTTTGCTTTGGGTCCACCCAAGCCTGTGTTTTAGGCTCCCTTCACATGATTTGTGATAACTTGTGTGTGATACCTTTGTCAAATGATTAGTGTGCAACTTGTGTGCAGATACCCTTGTCAAAATCCCATGTAAACCCTGTAAACCTTCCAGAACCTGGGAGAGGGAGCCACTCCTTCTTTCTGGCTCGTTAAGCCCTCTGTGCTCTCCCTCTCCCCCCCTCTTCCTCCCTCTCTCTCTCTCCCCTTCCCCCTCCCCCTCTCCCCTTTTCCCTCCCTCTTTTCCTCCCTCCCTCTCTCCCTCTCCCTTTCCTTCCCTCTCTCTCCCCCCTCCCCCTCCCCCTCTCCTCCCTCCCCTCCACTCCCCCCCTCTCCCTCCCTAATAAATTTCTTTCTAAAATTCTTTCTGATATTTGGGGCTTTCTTCTTGAGAACACGTGTCACCTCTAGCACAATGGATTTCCTTTCATCTTCTATAGTCATTACAGCCATTCCTGCATTGGCTAAAAGGATGACTGAGTGCAGGTGTGCTGGTCCCACTGTCATTGATTGGTGAGGAACTTCACGAGAGCCTCTTTGTCCTCTGTAGAAACAGGAGGCTGTAGGTATGGGCCATGACAAGTACTAGCAGATTTCATCTTAGTTTTACTGACGTGCTGTGATTTCTCTCGTTCGTTCTTTTTTCAAGGGAGGGCTCTCAAGGAAGGAAAGAATTGAGAAGTGAAGAGAAAGAAGGAAAAGTCTTACCACAAGTCTGGAAAAGGCAGCAGACCAGTCCATTCCTTGTCTTGAGATCATAGCTGTTGTGCTGAAGAGACAGTTTGAATCCAACCTGGCAGCAAATACTCCAGAATGGACGGAGAAGTCTTCATAGAGTGTGCAACTGGTCCCTAAACTGCGGACCAACCTGCATCCTTCTGGTGACTCTCCCCTCACCAAGGAGCACCATAATGTCTCTACTCCCAACCATCTACACCATCCTATGGCTGAGAACACTGAGGACTCTAGGGAGGCAGGGCATCAGGACTGATACCTGAAGGATGAGGAGAGGGAAGCTGCTATATCCTGTGTTGTAAGCTTCCTGCTGAGTCTCTGTGTCCTCAACACTGCCAGGAAGATGCTTCAGCCTTAGCCCAGGATCAGAGCCCCCAGATGCCCCTACCCCCAGCCTGGGCCAGGGCCCCTCCATCTTGAGCTCATCAGAAGCTGGCTGGCTTTCAAGGGGCACATTTCCCCCATATGTTCTCTCTCTTCTGCCAGCCTATACAGGGAGCTGCTGCCCTCTCTGAGTGGAACAAAGGCACTGCCCAGAGGAGAGACGCCAAATCAGCCCCCTCATTCCAACCCTACTCTAGTTGGGGGCCCCCATTCCCTTCCCCCAAATTCCCCTACCATGCTCTTCCCCCAAGCCTCTCCACCATTGCCCTCCTCCCACCTTCTCTCATTCTCTTCACCATTCCCTTTTGCCTCATTTCCTGTCTATTGTCCTCCCCAGTCTTTCATTATTTCCCTCCCTTCATTCCTATTCTCCTAACGTCCTCCTGTTCTGTCTATCCAGTCTCCACTCCAGTCCTCCATTCTGTCCCCATTGCTCCAATCCCAGTCTCCCTCTCTTCCCACTCCTCTTCTCTCCTATACTTCTTTCCAATTTCCTCTTCCCATCTCACACATTCCCCTCCCTTAGGCCTCTCTTCTTCCCTTTTCCTAGCCACCCTGTTCCTTTCCCCCAGCCTCTCCCTAGAGGGTACACATTTCCTTCCGTTCGTTCCTCCCCTCCAAGCTTCTCTCCATCCCTTCCCTCCTCTCCCCATCCCCTGGCCATTGGCTCCTCCCAATTTGTATCCCCCACTTCCTATTTTTCTCTTCCTCTCTCAGAACCAAATTGCCTAGTTCTTGGAGGAAGTGCCAATGAGGCCAAGGTCATAGTTTGCTCTTTTTTTTTGGTGAAACAATTAATAAATTACTGTCTTTACTGAGCCCAATGTCTGTGATGGCTAGCTGACCTACAAGGCCAGCTGTGGCGACTGAAGATGTCTAAGGGTCCATGATTCCCTAAGGGTGTCATCTAGGCAGACAAAACCAAAGCAAACCCCAAGAGTAAGTGAGCTAAGCGAATCACAGAATGGCAGAGTTTCAAAGCACCTTCAACCCTAGAGCTTCAAAGGTGGGAACTTGGAGGCACCTTAGAACTTAGAATGCCCAAGCTAGGAAGCAACTTAAAACCTAGAACCCAGCATTCCTGTACCAGAGCTTAAACTATAGAGTCTAGAATGGCCTTGATGGAAGGGACCTTAGAATATCAGAACTAGAAGAGACATTGGGGGCTGTTTGGGTCAATTCCTTTATTTTATTTTTATTTTTCCAGAGTGGGGAAGGGGAGAGAAGGGAGGGGAGAGGAGGGAGGAAGGAAGGCATTATAATGAAAATAGGAAGGAGTGAGGTCCTAATGAGGGTCATCTTGCCCAGCCTTTATTTTAGCACTACCTGTTCCGCCTGGAGAGCAGTGGAACATTCCCCCCCCCCCCACCTGTTCTCAGTCCCTCACTAATGGCCTAGTCTCCTCCTCCCTTCCGCACCCTTCCCCTGGGCCTTGCGTGTTGCCGGCTAGGTTTCGGGGATTAGGGTTGGGCTGCTAGGGTGGGGCCTGGCTTCCTTCCCTCCCTCTGTCCCTCCTTCCCTCCCACTGCTCCCAGAAGGACTGACTAGGCTCTAGTCATGCTGCCTGGGGATGGGGGGGGGGGGTGACTAGTGACTGAGATAAGTGGGGAAATAAGGCTGCCTGGGGGGCCCTCAGCTGGCATCAGGAACATGTCCCAACATCCATGATAGGGAGGGGCCTGGAGATCATGTCAGAAGAGCATTGATGGAAGGAGCCAGGACTGTTTAGCCTGGAGAAGAGAAGGTTCAAGGTAGGGGGATTCCTAGGAGAGCTGACCTTGGAGGCCCATTCCAGCTTTAAGGGGGTCCTAAGTCCTCAGCAAACTGAATCATTGGTTCCAAGAGTCCCAAGATGCCTTTGAGAGGATACACAGTAGAAGAAAGCGGGGTCAAGAATTTGGCTTTAACCAAATTCCATAGGGGTCTTGAGCGAGCCAGCTGGAATTTGAACTCTGATCCCCTGACTCCCAAACCTCTCCTCTTTCCCTTTCATCACACCTGAGAATAGCCCTCATACTCTCTCTCTCCCACGCCTCCCTTTGCCCTCTCACCCTCCCCAGGGATGTAAGCCGCCTTGGCACAGTCCTCCCTCTAGGGTCCTCAACAGAGATCTAGAGGAATGGGCAACACGGCTATAGGAAAACATACCTAGCTCTGATTTGGGGCAGCCCCTGGCAGTGTAGACAGTAACATGCAGCCCCCACCGCCATACCCCCTCCTCTAGGACCGACCCCAGTCAGGTGGGTAAAGTCCATCTGGGTTAGAAGTGTGATTGAGGCTGTGTTTGGGGGGGTGGGGGTGGGGGAGACAGGAGGGCAGAGATTGGGAGCTGCAACTCCCCTCCCCCCACCCAGATTATGGAACCAGGCAGGCAGATGGTGGAGGAAACTATGCAGGCCCCCAGGAAGAAAAAAGGCACTCAGCCTTGGCTGCTGTACCCTACATTCACATGCTTACACAGAACTGCAGCCCATATCTGGCTCCCTGGGCCATTGGGGCTGCAGGGACTGAGAGGGGGCTGACTGCCAGGTGGGCTGAAACTTCCCTGCCCGACCCCCTCCCCCCTCTATACAGACCCAAAGAAAAATATACAGGGCAGGGAGACTACCCCCCTGAGCTCACGCTTCCGCTATGGGCCAGTGCCTCTGTTGTGGCCAGGAGCTCGGCAGGGAGGGGCCAGGCTGAAGGCAGGCAGGCAGGAGAGGCTGCTGGGAAACACCTGGCCAGCCTGCTTTCCAACCTGCAGCAAGCGCTCACAGGAGGCTGGATTCAGGCCTGTTTGTCTCAGATGCCAGCCAAGGTCAGTCAATGAACTGCTTTGTTGGTGGCAGGCCTAGGAAGGTTGGGAGGCAGGTTTCACACTCAAATCTCAGAGTTAGGGTCCAGAACCCTCTGAGTAGGTCACATTCTAGTACTATACTGACCTATATCACATCTGGCATGGGCCACATGGGGGCCAACGGAACTGGGTCAACACCCTTCCCCCCTCCTCACAGCTTCACTTCCTACACCCCTCCAGAGTGAGCCAGCCCCCTCTCATATGATAGCTGGAAGGGACCTTAGAGAACATGGTGTCCTAGTCCATCATTTTACAGAGGGGGAAACTGAGGCCAGCAGTGGTTCCCATGACTTGCCCCAACTCATAATGGTAGTTAGCAGAAGAACTCAGAAAAAGGCTCTCCTAGAATTGGTCACAGGATGGGAAACATGCAGGGTGCCAGCAGGACCATGCTTGGAGAAGCTTTTTCTTCTCTCTGCCTATTCCCAAACCTCATGGCTGGAGTTGTGTTCCAGGACCATTTCTCCCTTGATCTGACCCAGGGTGGCAACCTAGATCTGGGGGTGCATTTGCTTCAGGGCAAATGTTTAGCAACCAACTCTGAAAAAATGTATTCGTGGTCCACTTGTTTTGGGAGGCAATCAGGGTTACATGACTTGTCACACAGCTAGCATCTCAGGCCAGACTTCAGCTCGCGTCCTCCTGACTCCAGGGTTATATGCCACCTCGTTGGCCCTTCGAAACATACTTTTACACTTAATCTGAACTATCAGCATTTTCTTCATCACCTTCTTAAACTAACCAATCAGCAAAGCCAGTGGTCAGGCCTTGATTTATAGCATTTACTGATTTGCAAGTTAAAAGTGTTCATACTGAAAATTTAACCATTGGCTTTTGGGAATGGATTCCAGAATATTCTTGTTCTTCCTCCTTCAGCAGCCTAGAGATGTCATGGTCTCCTGGGCCACAGGGCCTGCCATAGAGCCTAAAGCAGAGCTGAATTCCCCCTCCCCCTGACATGGTCCTGGCTCATTATGGCTTTGGCTGTTTTCTAGCCCTTTGGACACCACATGCCTAAACCACCAGGAAGAAAGGGGAATTTCTTTGCAAAGTCCAGCCCTGAACACTGGTCAAGAGGCCCCCTGAGGCCCAGCTTCTGACCATGGAGGGCTAATGAGGGAGGGCCCAGGCCATTGATAAGAGGGAGCAGAAGACACGAGGCTTGGAAAGGAAGGGAAGGGAGAGCAGGGCAGAGCTTAACCAGAAGAGGCAGCTATAGGCCCACATCTCCTTCCTGAAGCTGCTGGACAGTGGGGGGAAGCAGCAGGCCCCAGGGCTGGGGAGATGTGAGTGGCACAAGATGGCCAGATTGGGGTTAGAAGAGCAATTGAGAAGCCTCTCGATGAGGCTGAGAGAGGAGAGCGTAAGAGCTGGCTTGAAGCTTAACATCCAAAAGAAGATCACGGCAACTGGTCCCATCACTTTCTGGCAAACAGAGGGAGAAGAAGTGGAAGCCGTGTCAGATTTCATATTCCTGGGCTCAAAGGCCACTGCAGGCGGCAACTGCAGCCATGAAATCAAAAGGCACTTGCTCCTCCGAAGGAAAGCTCTGGAAAATCTGGACAGCAGACTGAAAGGCAGAGACATCACCTTGCCCACAAAGGGCTGTATGGTCAAAGCTATGGCTTTCCCAGCAGCAATGTAGGCTGTGAGAGCTGGACTTTGAGGAAAGCTGAGCTGCAGAATCGACGCTTTGGAACTGTGGGATGGAGAAGACTTCGGAGAGTCCCTTGGACGGCAAGGAGATCGAATCAGTCATTGTTTAGAGATATCAAGTCAGACTATTCACTGGAAGGTCAAATACTGAAGCTTAAAGTACTTTGGCCACGTAATGAGAAGATGGGACTCATTGGGAAAGACTCTGATGTTGGGCAAGATTGAAGGCAAAAGGAGGAGGGGACGGCAGAGATGGGTGGGGAGTGTCACAGAAGCAATGAGGTTGGACAGACTTTGGGAGATAGGGCCTCCCCAGAAGGGCCTGGGGTGCTGTGGTCCATGGGGTCACCAAGAGTCAGACACAACTGAACAATAATAAGTCTAAAACTGTTGAACTCAGCCACTTGACAAATTTGGCTCCTCTTTGTTCCTGTTCTTTCCCTAAAAGTTGGCGGGAGGAGTTAGCTACCATGAGTCCTCATTGGGTTCTCTACATTCTTTTTAAATAAAGAGAATTTGTCCTTACCTTGAGTGCTTGGGCTCAAAAGGATATCTCTGGAGACCTGAGCATGAGCAATATCCAAGCTCCAACCCAAAGTTCCCAGATGAGAATCTAAGTGGGGAAAATGAGGGAATAACCCTCCAAGCCTGAACCTGGTCCATGTAAGACCAGAACTTAGAGGTTCGGGCCATTGCTTACAAGAGGAGCAAAGGAGCAAACTCAATGACGCCAGAATCCAGCCTGAGACATTAACTAGACTGACTGAGATTTTCCCTGGCTGGGCAAATAATTTCACCTCTCTAAGGCTCACTTCCTACATTTGTGAAATGGGGTTCGCAATATCCCCTTACTCCCAGGATTGTTGTGAGGGTTCAATGTAAGCTATATGAATGCCCACTGCTTCTGGTGGTGGTGGTGATGGTGTTGGCTAGATTGTGGCAATATCAGTCATTATCTTTGGTCTAAGCAGGGAATCCTTTAAGGATAAGGAATTTAGGAGAAATACTTTGCCAGGGACCCTCTCCTCCCCTTTTTGCTATCTGAGGAATCATGTTTGGAATGAGGGTGGGGGAGGATCCAAAGGTCTAGATTTGGGACTAGAATAAGAAAAAGCTTATATGTTACAGCAGGGAAATAGATCAAGTGACCAGCAAGGGGGCTGAAATGTTGTTTGCTACAAACTTATCCCAGACCCAAACCTTAAAAAAATTCAATGCTAGATACAGAATAAAAAGCTCATTCCACAAGATAAGAAGACAAAAATCCCCTTACAGGGTAAAAAACAAAACATAAAAGTGAAATAGTATAGAGGGAGAAGAGAAGTTGGCCAAGGGGGACACCCACAGTTAATGATGTGACCTGGGTGAAAAACCAACAATGGAAACTAAGTAAGAGTCGTCTGACATGTGGTAAAAGAACCAGGACAGAGTCATGCCCTGAAAACCTAGAGTGAAGGAGCAGAGAGGTCAAGAGCAGCAGAGATGTCAAGAAGGATGAAGGCTGGGAGAAAGGTCATTGGACTTAGAAATTAAGAGATCACTGGGAACTTTGGAGCCAGAAGTTTGGCTGGAATGACAATGTTGGAAACCAGAATGCAGAAAGATTAGGAGAATGAGAAGCAAGTAGAGGCATCAATTGCAGAAAGCCTTCTCAAGGAGTTTAGCTACAACTATGAGGAGGAAAGCTATAGGCTGATAGCTAAACAGAGATGGATAGATCAAGTGATGGGTGTTTTTTCATGACTGGGGAGATGGGTACAGGTTTGTAGGCAGCAGAGAAGAAACAAATAATTAGGGAGAGATGGAAGATTCGAGAGCAAGTAGGGACAGTTTTCTGAAGGTAAAAGGAAATTATCCTTCATGAGGAAGAACAGCTATGGCTTGGCTTCCTGGAGCTGTTTGTTCAGAAAAGGAAACTGAGGCCCAGAGAACTAAAGTGATTTACCCAAGGCCACACAGCTAGGAATTAATGGAGCTAGTATTCCAGCCCAGGTTCTGTCTCCTCATCAAACATTTTTAGACATTTGCACTGTGACATCCAGGTTCCTTTCTCCTCCACCTCTCCACCCTGCTGGGCTTATGGGCCTGTTCTGGCCTCCACAACCTCCTGAGGCCGCCTTGAATTCCCAGGGGAGCCCACTCCACCTCCATTCCCCCAGCTCCTCTTCTCCTTCCCCTTCTCCCGCCTTGGCTCCAGCTCCTTGCCCCAAGCCTGGCAGACATGTTACAGTAAACAAGCCCAATATCTGCCCACCATCCCAATGGCATGGGGGGGGCAGGGGAAGGGTGCTGCCTTGGCCCCAGAACTCTGGACTTCTTGTAACAGCCTGCTCCTAGGGTGGAATGTGCCTGGATAATTAAAGGCCACAGTTGGGGCTATAAATGGGAAGAGTTGCTTCATCTCTGTGCAAACACCACCCACCAGAACAAAGGCCCAAGGCCGTAGCCGTCTTTCTGGGGCTGCCCAATGCCAAGGTCTTTGCTTCCTCTCCCAGGTCTAGCTTTTGCATCTGTTGTGTGGGAGTGGAAGGGCTGGGGTGGTTCCATCTAATCCATTCATGGAAGTAGGGACAAGGGATTTGGGCCTCTTTCTACCACCTTAATGTCACACCAAATAGAAGAGGACAGCATGAACCTTAGAACAGAGAAGGTCAGGGCTGGGAGAGACCTTTGAGACCACTTAGTCCAATCCCTGATTTTACAGAGTAGTAAATGAAGGCCAAGAAGTGACCAAGGGACTTGACAACATAGTAAAGAAAGTCAGAAGGATCTGGGTTTGAATCTTGTCTCAATGTGACCCTTAACCTGTCAGCCACAGCTTCTTCCTGTAAAATAGGAATAAGCATGCCATCTACTTTCCTGAGTTGTGAGGAACCCATAAAGCCATTATCTGACTGTTCTGATATCAGTCAATTAATTAGCTACTATGTACCAGACCCTGAGGATAACAGAGACAGAAAGGAGCGCATGCCCTCTGAGAGCTGCTGTCCTATTGGGAAGATGACATGTTCAAATGTAAATTATTTAGAAAATAAATGAAATTTGGTTGAGAGAGAGACCCTGGTAGCTGGGGTGGGATCAAGAAAGACCTTGTGGAGGACACTGGGAACTAGGAGAGGTCAAGAGAGAGGGCATGCCAGGTGTGAGGAAAGGACAGTCAGTACAAAGGCATAGAGGTGGGAGATGAAGGGGCATGTATGAAGAAGAGTTAAATCATACAGTGCCTAGGGGAGAGCATACAGGGTGTCCCAAAAGTCTTAGTGCAGTTGTAAACTGTTAGAGCTTAAAACTGGGAAGACAGATTTGAGGCATGTTTGGAAGGGCTTGAAATATCATGGAGAGAAACTTACATTTGGCCTGAGCTTGGGGGAGGGGTGAGACTCGACCTCTAGTAGAAGGTAGTACTTGAGCCGAGTCTTAAAGGAAGCCAAGGGAAAGCAAGAGGTGAGGGGGCAGGATATGCCAGCGCCAAAGCATGGAGCATCATGTTCTAGGACCAGCCAGGAGGTCAGTGGATCTGGGCTGTAGACTGAAGGGGAGTCATGTGTATAACTAAGGAGGGGCTGGGTTATGGAGAGCTTGAAATGCCAACAGTGGGTTTATTTGATCCCAGAGGTGACAGGGAGCCATTGCAGTTTATTGAGCAGGGGAGCAAAGTGGTTGGACGATCAACCTCTTTGGGAGATGGAGTTGGAGGCTAGATTGGAGAGAGAGACTTGAGTGTCTGTGGAATCAAATGCTTTTCCATACTCCAGGAGTGATAAGGACAACGGGCTTATTAGCATTGGATTCTCTACAGCTTTTAGTTAGTCACCCTCAGTAAAGATTGGTCTCTGTTTGCAAACTAATAGCCTTCTCCAGGACACCCTTGATGATTCTCCTAACAGATCATACTGGTTGGAAAGTAGCCATCAGTGGGTCAGGTACTTGAAGCTGATCTTCTCTGTTGCCTTTTGCTGGCCATTAGTATGTTGCCTTCATTTTGAGCCCTTGCCAGTCTCCTTGCCTCCAGCATAAATCTCCTCATGTTCACTTGCTCCACTCTGGCTGCTGTTCCCAGACATCAGACTGTGATAGAGGAGTCCACGTGTGGCACGTCTGGCTGCCCTCCATGAAGAACACAGTGGTTAAAACCATTGCTACGGAGCCTTTCCATTAACCTCCTGCATGTTGTCCTCCTTCCCCTTTCTTCCTTCTATGCCCATGGAAAATCTATTTGCCAATACTTGTAGAATTCTTACAACTAAGTTTCCCTTCTAAATGGTGATCAGGGCAGGGAAGTCACTTTTTTTCCTTTTTTTGGAGGGCAGTTGGGGTTAAGTAACTTGCTCAAGGTCACACAGCTAGGTTTTTGTTTCTGTGTGTTAAGTGTCTGAGGCCGGATCCGAACTCAGGTCCTTCTGACTCCAGGGCCAGTGCTCTACTCACTGTGCCACCTAGAAGGGAAGTCACTTTTGAGGGTCTTCTGGCCTCCTCCTTATGGCAATTGATTCCCAATTGGCTTTGCTTCTGTCTTAATAGGGCTGTCATTTTGCCATGATCACTGTTCAGCACTGTGTTGTCTCTATTGCATTCCCTCCTTTTTATTCCTCCTTCTAGATTTTTCCTAATTCTGATCTTTGTTCCAACAAAGCAGTATTTGGCCTTCTCCCCACTCTCTCCCTTGCAGACAGGTTCAGCTGCGTACTTCCCTGCTTTTCAAAGGGAGCATTAGAACTCAGGGTTTGGGAGCCAAAATGGGAAAGGAGGGGGGCAAGGAAAAAGCAGGCCAGCAAGAAGGGACCCGTCCTGGCCTGGCAGCACTACCATTGCCTCTGGGGGGCACTTAGGACTGGTGCCTTGTAAATCACCAAAGGAGCTCAAAGCACTTCAAAGACATGAGCTCATCCACCCCCTCAATTCTGGGAGACAGAGGGAGGGTGGGGAGGAGGAGCAGGAGGCTTCTTCCCACCCACACCAGAGATGCATATCCCAAGACCCAGATAAGAGGAAGATGGGGAGCAAGGGGCCTGTTCTGCTGCTGGCTTTCCGGGTGACTTTGGCCAAGTCACTTCCTTGGTGTGCTCCCTTCCTCTCTCCCCACTATTGTAGGCTCTGTGTTTGTGTTCAGCTCTCATGGGCTCTTCAGTTCAATGTGATTCACCAGCTCTTATGGAGTGCCCACCCTATGCCCAGCTCTATCTGTGCCAGGGGCTGGGGCTCCCCTGAAGAGAGACTAAGCCAGGCTGAGCATGACCAGAGCCCTGACCATTCACCAGGGGCTGTGCTCCATATCCTCTGGGCTGGGAGAGTTAGGATTAGCCAGCCAGCCAGCCCCTTCACCCCCCCAGAGGGGGAAGCCCAAGGGCAGGAGCAGAGTACAGTCTCCTCCCCCCAGTCTTACCTAAGCTCCCTGCCCCTTGTCACCTAGAGAAACTGCCAGCAGCTGGCTGCCTCCCCTGCTCACGTTTCCCACATGATCCCTTGCTACCCATCCTGAGCTTTGGCCTCCCCTCCTCCCTAGGACAGGCCTGCAAACACTCCTAGCCAATGCTCATGATCTCCCTGACAGTCTCCTCTTCACTGGGTTGAACAGGCCTGCTTCTTTCTACCCACCCTCCTATGGCACAGCCATGGCCACAGCCTATCCTAGTACCTCCTCTAACTGTTCTCTGGCTCACCCCAGTTGCTTTCCCTCTCGACCTACCAGAAGGGCTCCTCACTTCAGTCTGAAGTAGCCTAAAGGGCAGAGTAGCAGAGATATCTCCCTCACCACGTGCAGGGAGCCCTTTGTGCCCAAACTTATATAAAATGATGCTCTGGCAGGGCCAGGCACATCCTGTGGGATGAGAGGCCCTAGCCATGTCTTGGGTCCTGCCCTTCTCACCTGGAAGTTCCCAACCAGCTGTGTGTCTCCTTCAGTCACTGGGCCATGGCTGGGCACCAAGCTGGTTGCCCCTGCAGCCTTTTCTGGCAGATTACCAAGGAGGCACCTAAAAGTAGGCTCCGGGAAGAGCCCACTTTAGAAGAGAGAGCCAGGGCAGAGAACATCTGAGCTGAGAGGGCCCAGAGACCTGAGCCTGTCAGGGTCGGGAAGGGCCTTAGAGCCCCAATGTAACACAGGGAGTGAAGCCCAGAGGGATGAAGACAGCTGTCCAAGGTCCTGCAGCTCAGAGTGGCCCCAGTAGGCCCCCCTCCTAAGTGCAGGCCTCTGATAAGCCTTGGCCTGAGGGCCCTCAGACATCTTCAACCCCCTCACAGGTGCCAGGAAAATGAGGTATTATCTTCATGTTTATGCCAGCTCACTTGGTGGAATCTGCCTGGGGAAGGGGGGTGGAGCAGGCTCAGAGTCGGGGCCTCAGCTCCACCTTGCCACACAAGGCCCTACATCTCTCTGGGCCTCAGTTGAACTCTGAGCTTTTCTTATCAGGTTACTGAAGGCCTAGGCTTGAGGCTGGCTAGCAAGAGAGGCCTGCACGCCTGGGCAGTGGAGCAGAGGGAGGGAATGTACCCCCTTAGCCAAAGGGCTGCCTACAAAGAGCCGGCTGCCAGAGCCCAGGATCTGAGGAGGCCAGGCTATGAGAGTCAGAATGTGTGTGTGTGTGTGTGTGTGTGTGTGTGTGTGTGTGTGTGTGTGTGTGTGTGTAGACTTGGGGCTGGTGGGGAGAGAAATGAGTGCCTGGGGGGGGGCAGCAAAGGGGCTGAGGAGGGTAGCAGAGGCCATACCTGACTTCCTGGAGAAGTCAGTGGTCCTTGTGGACACCCTGGGACCAGTCACTTTGCACCCAGAACCTAGTAGAGATAGTTCCCAGTGAGCCTGCCACCCCCCACCCCCCCCCCCGCCACTGCCCAGCTGGTCGTCCCAGGAGTATTGGAAGAAAAGCTGTGGAAAACACCCATCTATGATCCCTGCCAAGGCCAAGGGAAGTGTGAGGGGCCTGAGATCAGAGTGTGCCTGTCCCCGGCAGAATTGCTGAGGCCCCAGAATGGGGCACTCACTCCTCAGTGACATCCAGAAATAGACTCCTGACCAGTTGCTGTGAGCTCGCAGGACCAGGGAGGGTCAGAGCCGGGCCTGGGGATCAAAGCTCCAACCAGGGGGCAGAAAGGGCTTAGCTCTGCTGCGGGCTGCTTCTGATGGCTAAGGAGGAAGAGGAAGGAAGACACCTTAGGGTTGCAAGTATCCAAGAGAAGGAGATAGAAATGGAGACACAGAAACAGAGATGACAGCAACAGACACCTGAGGGGAAATAAAGCAACAGGAAGGACTGATGAGCTCCTGGAAGGGGCAGGTGGTACATGAGGCTGAGTTCCAGGGGGCTTTCAAGGCCCCTGATTTCCAAAGGAAGAAGGTGAGGCAGCCCAGAGGCAGAAAGGGCCAGGACTCCAACAGGAGACTTCTGACTCTTGGCCCCCCCTACTCTCCTACTTTGGAAATCTCTTCCTCTGAGGTCCTTTCAAGCCTAATGATACTGAATGACTGACTGTCCGAGCCTCAGGGAAGGGAGACGACCCTGGTAAGCTCAGTGGTCACTAGATCTGGAGGCCCACATGAGACCTCCAGCCACCTCCTCATCTGCCAAACGAGGGCCTGTGCTGCCAGCTCTCTGCACTAACCTCTTGCCTGCCCTCAGAGGGTGGCCTTTTCTCCAGCTATTTCCCTGGACCTGGATGCCCCCCAAGGCCACAGTCTCTCCGCCTGCAGTCCCTGTTCATTCTGGGAACATAGATCCAACACAGCTCACTTTGACTTACTTGTTCTCCCTATGGCCTTCACTGCCTCTTGAGGAAGGTCAGCCTTGCTCAAGCAGCCAGGCCTCTCCCTCCCCCACTCTCTCTCCCTCTCTCTCTCTCTCCCTCCCTCCCTTCCTTCCTCTCTCTCTCTCTCTCTCTCTCTCTCTCTCTCTCTCTCTCTCTCCTTCTTACTCTCTGTCTCTCATACACACACACACACACACACACACACACACACACACACACACACACACACACACTCCATTCCCTGCAGCTTGGCACACAAGCCAGAAGCCCAAGCAGGTCCACACAGCACATTTCCTAACATTCAATGATGGTAAGTAGTAGCTACAAAGTCTCTAAGGGGGTCTGTGGAGGAGGGCACCTGGACTCAGCTAGCTTATTCTGCTACTTACTAACTGTGTGACCTTGGCTGAGTCCCTTTCCCAATCTCAGCCTCATTGTTTGTACAGAATTTGGGTATTGGGTCCCTTTTGGCTGCCATTCTGTAATTCTGTGGGGAAGGGAGAGAAGAAAAAAAAGGAAGGAGAAAAGGGGGAGTTGGAAAGGAAAGAAAGGAGATCATCAGAGAGGGAGGAAGATGTCTCAGCACTGGCAGCAGGGGAAGGAGCAAAGGTACTGAGGTCAGATGGAAGGGCAGTGAGACGCACAGGCTGGGAGGCTTGGGGACCAGGTGATGAGGTAGAAGTGGGGGTGCCCAGGCCTGGCAGATCTGCAGCTGCCACAGGCCAGGATGCATTTTCTAGCCACAGATGTGTGCAAGCTCCAGGGACCAGTGTGTGCTTTGGACGCACCTAAGCATTGCAATGGTACACGGCCCTGCTTGTGAGTACCCTAAGGGCAGTTTTGCTTGTGCCTTTGCATACATAGTACCTGTATACATGTATGCATCTATATGGTAGGTACTTGGAAAATGCTTGCTGATTGACTGATTGAGGTGAGGGCGCTCATACCTGTGTGCCATATCCCGGCCCATGTGGCCAGGGGCCTGGTGCCCGAGTGTCTCATGGCTGTGGGTGTGGAGATACATGCATGAGGAGGGAGGACTGGTGGCCCATATGTACCTCTGGATTGACCCCAGCAGGGCCCAGGCCCCCAGACTCCTGCATCTGAGGGCCCTGATTGCCATTGCTGGGAGAACGTGGGCACTGGGTAGGGTTGAGGTCTGGAAGGAGAGAATCTAATTAAAAGAAAATCAATGAATTAAGACATATACCTACTATGCACCAGGCCCTGTGCCAAGCACTGGGGGAAAAAAAAAGGGCAAAAGCCTGGCCCTGCCTGGAGAAGCTCCCAGGCTAATGGGAGCAACCACAGGCAAATAAATATACCTACCAGATAGCTCTGGGCAGGACCAATAGGAAATGAAGGAGGAGGAGGGGGTGGGGAGTGTATGTAGGGACTGGAAGCAGAGAAGGCCTAGGGGATGCTAACAGGGAAGGCACGGAGGTAGACGGGCCAGAACAGCCTGAGGCCGGGCTCACTGGAGGGAAGAGGATGTGTTGGGGAGGGAGGTGTGAGGAGACTGGGAAGGGCACAAAGAACAGCATCTTGTTTTTGGTCCTGGAGGCCTTCGAGAGCCACTGGGGTTGAGTGAGTGGGGGAGTGACCTGGTCAAACCCATGCTTTAGAGGAAAATCTCTTTGGCAGTCGAATGGAGGATAGACTGGAACAGGGAGAAGCAGCGCTGCACCCCACCTCCAGCAGCTACTGCAGTAACTGTCAGAGGAGAGAAGGGGCAAACTTGGAGAGGGGTGTTGTCCTGTGTAGCAACAGGGAAGGTGGCGGGGGAATGATGCCAAGTGCTTTTATAGACATGTGTAGTTTCAGATGCCCTGTTGGAGGTGTCTGAGAGGCAGATGGACGTGTGAGATTGGAGGTCCATGGAGAGGCTGGGGCAGGGAGGGGAGAATGTTCAGCATAGAGACAGGATTCAATCCAGGGGAGCTGAGGAGGTCGCTGTGTGGGGTAGCATGGTGGGGGGAAGAGCTGAGAGACCAGGACAGAGCCTGGGGACCCCCAGGGTTAGAGGGTGAGATCTGGAGGAGCCAGAGAAGGGGCGACCAGGGAGGGAGGAGGGGAGCCAGGAGGGCCCAGGACGGAGCCTGGGGACCCCCAGGGTTAGAGGGTGAGATCTGGAGGAGCCAGAGAAGGGGCGACCAGGGAGGGAGTACCAGGACAGAGGGGTATGCCATAAACCTAGGGAGGAGAGAGGATCAAGGGGGACACAGTGACCCCCAGTGTCAGAGGTCAGAGAGGTCAGAGAGAATGAAGATGGACAAAAGGGGTAAGAAGAGGCATTGATTGAGGAGTTTAGCAAGATGCCAGAGATGTAGGCTCCTAGTGAGCAGGAATGGAAGGCCTTTATTTTTTGCTTTTTTCAGGGTAACTGGGGTTAAGTGACTTGCCCAAGGTCACAGCTAGTTTTTTGTGTTAAGTGTCTGAGGCCATATTTGAACTCAGGTTGTCCTGACTCCAGGGCTGGTGCTCTATTCACTGCACCACCTAGCAGCTCCCAGCAAGGGTCTTCAGGATGGGGAGACCTGGGCATGTTTGCAGGTGGCAGGAAAGGAGCCAGGGTGGGGATTCAGATATGTGAGGGAGGGGACAGCAGAGGGGGTAACAGAATGTGGGCCCCTTCAATCTCCTCTCTGTGTGGGCTGCAGCAGAATCTCCAGGACCTATAAAGTCTGCAGGCCCAGCTTGCCCAGCCTCCTGCCTTCCCCAGAGCTCCTTCCCTTGCTCCATGGGGCCCCTTCTACTTTTTGGCTGCACCAATGACAAGGGGAGCATTGTATAATGGCCAGAGCTGGAGGCTCATTTCACTGGTTTTGGAGTAAGAGGTCCTATATTCTAGGCTTGCCTCTGGTACTCATGAGCAGGGGGCTTTAGGCCCTTCCTCTCCCAGGCCTTCATGCAATTTCCTTAGTATAAACAAATGGACCAAACAGTAGCTCCAAAGTATGAGCCCCTGGTTCTAATCCCAGCTGGGCCACGTCTCAGATGTGTGACTTTGGGCCAGTCACTTCTCTTTTAAGGTCCGATTTCCACCTCTGTCAAATGAGGCCTTCATGACCTTCAAAGTCTCTTTATATTTGGATCCCACCTGCCCTCCTCCCCAATGAGGCCCTCTGCCTGTCTACAGGGCCTGTCTGATCCCTTTTCTCTCCTGCAGGCTCCCCGAGCTAGACACAATCTTTTGTTTCTTCTTCTTGGACTTTCCTGAGGAGGAGGAGGGGGCAGGGAGGCCAGATATGGTAGGCGGGGAAGAAGACACCAAATAGGAACCATGTGTCTGGCACATTCTAGTGGCAGCTGCCTGACTCCCCTGCCGGCTCCCCACCCCACCCCTGCTATGGCTCTGCCATGTCCGAATCCCCATGGAACTGGGCCAAGAGTTGGGTACACCAGGGTGGGTAATCCGGTGACTCTTGGCTTGGCCCTGGTACCCCCAGCCCAGGCCCAGCCTCTGTCGAGAGCTTGGATCAGGGGCCCTTACCTCAGTGGTGGTAAAAGATGAAGGGGGGCCTGACCTCTGTCCCCTTGGAAAGGCGGGCCAAGGCATTGAGGAGTTGGACTGAGACAGACTTGGCTGCCACCGCGCTGTCCAACCTGGGTCAAATCTCTTTGCTTTCTCTTTTCTGAGCCCCAACTATAAAATCAGGAGAGCAGCTCAGTCAGAAAAGCTGGCTTTGAATGCCAGCTCTGCCTCGCCACTGGTGGGTCAAGAAGTACTAATTAAGCCATCCCTGAAGCTGGGCACTCTGCTTCACACTGGGGATGCAGGCCCTGACCTGGAGGAGCTTCCATTGTGGCATGGTGGCCCAGCAAGGACTAAAGAGTGAGTGTGGCTGCCCTGGGCCCTTTCCTCCAAATGGAGGGTCCTATAGAGGCAGGAACAGAGTCTGCAGGGGGATGATGGGTACCGACAATGTGGGCCTTTAAAAAAACAGCCTGAAATGCCACATTTTCACTAGGTCTGTTTTCCCCAATAGCGAGCATACTTTGTTACTACTACTTCTTCAAACTTCTCCACCTCTTTGCTCACCTCTGCTTCCCTGCCTGGCAGCCCTGGGATTATTAGGGGCCATATACTTCAGCTGGGGAAACTGAGGAAGGGGAGATTGTGTAGCAAACTGTGAGTAGTGACCCCATGGAGCAACAATAAAAGGTTTCTAAATGCACAATGACCCAAAGAACTGAATCCAAGGTGTTTGTGGCAGCTTCCCTGCAGCCCCGGTTCTGGACGCCTAACACGCACACTTTGCCCTGTACATGCCCTCAGGCCAGCAACCCAGATGCTGAAAGGGGGCTGAGTGCTAACGTTTCATTGGAGCCTCATAACTAGCTGACCTTGAGGAAGGTATTGGTGCTTCCATTTAACAGATGAAGAAACTGAAGTCTTGCCCACAGAAGGCAGTCAAGATGCACAGAAATGAATGAAGAAGATCCCGGACCTCAGAGGCCACCTGTTCCACCCTCAGCATTTTACTATCAGAGAAACCAAGGCCCATGGAGAGGCAGGGACTTACCTGAGGTCACTGAGTTAGGAGGTGAATTCTACGCTGCTGTTCCTCATTGTGAGTGACAAGGCACAGCCCCAGCATATTGCAATTGACACCTAGAGACCCAGAGTCTGAATTAGAGGCTATTTAGCACAGACACAGACCCAGCATTTAAGAAATGCCCCGGGCTAACAAGGCTCTGATCAACCAGACTGAGCATTCCCCTTCCTCGCCATCCTCCTCCTTTGGCCTAGCCTGACTATGGGGAGTCTTGCCCCCAAAGGTGGCTGAGGAGGCTCGGGGCTCTAGTTCCTTGAGTGGGCCCAGCTGGTGTCTTGGGAGGTAGATGGAATCCCAGGGGAGGCCAGGGTCCAGAAGGAGTGGTGGCTGATCAAAGGAAGGGCTTCCAGTGGTAACTGACTCCTTGGGAACCAGAGTAAGTGGTTGGAGAACTCAGTTTCCATGGGAACTCCATATGACCTTTGGCTAGTCTTCCCTTTTCTGGTCCCCTGCCTTCTCCTTTTACAAAGAAGGAGCTCAGGGGGGCGGAGCCAAGATGGCGGAGTAGAAACAGCTCATCCAAGCCACTCTGTCCCCATATTCCCCCCAAACTATGTAAAAGGGGACTCTGAACAACTTCTGGAGCCCCAGCACCCACAGAACGACACAGAGAAGCTACCCTCCCACTGAGGACAGCCCAGCAGCCCTGCAGGAAGGACCAGCGCAGTGGTCTGGGACCTGGCAGCCGTGCAGCGCGCAGAGTGCAGGAGCCGAGCGGAGCCCAGGTCCACATGAGCAGAGGTTTTAGCCCCAGGGCGGCAGGGCCAGCAGCCAGCTGGAGGAACCCCAGAACACCAGGAGCTGTGGCGACTCCAGAATTATCAACATAGACTTGCCTAGGACAAAGTAAGAGGTTAGTGTCCTATGGACTTTGGGACCTGTATTTGGGGAATGCGTCGGCTCCCTCCCCTGGGGGCTAGAAGCCTCTGAGGACAAACGCCATTTTGTAGTTTTCAGAGGCAGCTCCGGCTCCCAGCCTGCAAATTTGTAGGGAGATCCAGCGATCAGTCTTGGGGGGTAATCGCTCTTGCTTTAACCTCCCTGGATCTGGATTGTGATCTAGGGTGGAAGTCGTGGGTGGGTTTACAGCTTGCCAGAAACGGAAGTTGCCCCCACACGTTCAGGACGAAAATTCCTCTATCTGGCCTTAAAGCCATAGTGTGGCAACAAGCCCAAAAGTCAAGTAATTAAGTGGCAACATGCCAAGGCAAAGGAAACAGAAAAATGCAACCCTAGACTCCTATTTTGGGGGCATAGAGCAGGAAAAGGACTGTGAGGTCAGAAGTCCTGCTCCAAAAGCCCCAGGGGAAAACATGAGCGGGTTGCAGGCCATAGAGGACCTTAAGAAGGACTTTAAAAATCAAATAAGAGAAGTGGAGGAAAAATTGGAAAGAGAAATGAGAAGGATGCAGGAAAAGTATGAAATGAGGGTCAACAGCCTGACTGAGGAAAACAACACCTTAAAAAATAGACTAACTCAAATGGCAAAGGAGGCCCAAAAGGGCAATGAGGAGAAGAATGCCTTAAAAAGTCGAATTTGCCAGATGGAAAAAGAATCTCAAAAGTTCACTGAGGAGATTCATTCCTTCAGAGTTAGACTGGAGCAAATGGAAGCTAATGACTTTATGAGAAATCAAGATGCTGTTAAGCAGATCCAAACAAATGAAAGATTAGAAGGCAATGTGAAATATCTCATGGGAAAAACCACTGACCTGGAAAATAGATCCAGGAGAGACAATTTAAAAATTATTGGACTACCTGAAAGCCATGATCAAAGAAAGAACCTAGAAATCACCCTTCAAGAAATTCTCAAGGAAAATTGCCCTGATGTTTTAGATCCAGAGGGCAAAATAGAGGTTGAAAGAATCCACAGATCACCTCCTGAAAAAGATCCCAAAAAGAAAACTCCCAGGAATATTATAGCCAGGTTCCAGAATCCCCAGATCAAGGAGAAAATACTACAAGCAGCCAGGAAGAAACAATTTCAATATTGTGGAAACACAATCAGAATAGCCCAGGACCTGGCAGCTTCTACACTGAGGGATCGAAGGGCATGGAATATGATATTCCAGAGGGCAAAAGAACTGGGAATGAACCCAAGGGTCACCTACCCAGCAAAACTGAGTATTTTGTTTCAGGGGAAAATATGGTCATTCAGTGGAATAGAGGACTTTCAAGCATTCTTGAGGAAAAAACCAGAATTGAATAGAAAATTTGACATCCAGACACAAGAAGCAAGAGATGCCTGAGAAGGTAATCAGGGAAAAGAAATCAAAAGGAACTTATCAAAGTTGAACTATTTACATTCCTATATGGAAAAGCAATAACTGTGACTGATGATATCTTTCTCACTATGAAAATAATGGAAGAAGGGTGTGTGGTCATATGAATACATATGTGAATGTGTGTGTATATGGTTACAGTTATATATGGATAGAGGGCATAGGTTGAATTTGTTGGGAAGGGAGAATACTCAAGGGATGAAATTATGAGGTGAGAGAGGAAAGTGGCAAGAGGAGATGGGGAGAGACAGGGTAGTGTAAACTATCCCATGCAGAAGAAGCAAGGGGAAGTGGTTGCAAAAGAGGGGGAGAATAAGGAAGGCTAAAAAGGCAAAACCACATTCACATTGAATTTGGTTCAGGGAGAAAATGACATACATACTAAATGGGATATCTCAACCTGTAGCAGGATAGGGGGAAGGGGGATGAGAGGAGGGATGATGGATGGGAGGGCATCCTTGGGGTGAGGGGAGGTTGGAAGTACCCACTATAGAAGAGGGACAGGATCATGTAGGGAATGGACCAGGTGGGGGGTGGGATGAGTGGGAGGGAATTATAAGCAGCCTTGTACAATATATCTACTATGACAATGTTTTGCATAGCTAGACATGTACAACATATACTGAATTACTTATCTCCCAAGAGGGAATGGGCAACAAGGGAGGAAGGAAATGGATCTGTAAATTGAGGTCGTAACATTAAATGTTTCAAATATATATAAATACTATTATTAATAATCTTTTGCTTGTAATAGGGAGATAAGATGTGCAGGCATTGGGACACAAAGACTCACCTTCCTCTAATGGAAAAGTCTATAGGGGTATGGGAGAAGGTATGGGAGAGAGCAGATTGGAGGAAGCGATATCTTGTGGGATTACTATTCTGGGAGGTTGGGTAGGGGAATAATGGGGGGAAAATGATTGTAACTCAAAATCTGGCGGAAATGAATGATGTAAAACAGAAGTTAATAAAGCATTTGTTTAAAAAATAAATAAATAAATAAATAAAAATAAAAAATAAAAATAAAAATAAAAAAAAACTAAAACTAAAACAATATCTTGGACCTTGGGGGGTGGAAAAGAAATGATGAGAGGGGTGATTTTTTTTAAATGGCAAGACCTATATGAGCTGATGCAAAGTGAAGTGAGAAGAACCAAGACATCATTGTATATAGTAAAAGCAACATTGTAATGATGATCAACTGAGAAAGAGTTGGCTGCTTTGATTAATAAGCACAGTGATCCAAGATGCTTCCAAAAGAATGAAAAACTGCTATCCACCTTCACAGAGAGAACTTGTGAACTCTGAGCACAAATTGAAGCATAATTTTCTTGCTTTCTTTATTTTTTCCTTGTTTGCTATATGACTAATATGAAAATATGTTTTGCATGAAAAAAAAAAAACAAAGAAGGAGCTCAGAGAGAGAAAGAAGGGGGAGGCAAGAGGTTGTTCCCTGAATGCAGCAGGTGTCCAGCCCACAG
Organism: Gymnobelideus leadbeateri; assembly: GCA_011680675.1. Classification (NCBI taxonomy): domain Eukaryota; kingdom Metazoa; phylum Chordata; class Mammalia; order Diprotodontia; family Petauridae; genus Gymnobelideus; species Gymnobelideus leadbeateri. Next base: position 689,144 of record WOXC01010654.1, on the reverse strand, counting down.
CTCAAGGGTCCAAGGCAGGTCATCTGCCTAGGCTGTGGCCTGCCTCATCTTTTCAGCCAAACCGTGTTTTCCTTCTGTAATGTTAAGGGGATGAAAATATCTTCCCCACCCATTAATAGGCCTCTGCCCAGCTGTGATACATCCTGAGTCACATAGAGCCCACTGGGGGAGGCTTGCTTACACGGAGGCTTTCACACCTTTGCTACTAAACTAATTAGGATGGTTGTGATGCCCTCTGGCTCTGAGAAATGGATATACTCTGAGTTGGTATTTTATTTTGGGGGTTCACTCATGAGAAGGATCTTGTGATTTCCTGGTGGAGACTCTGAATGGCTCAACTGCTTAGATTTTGTCTTTGCTCCCTCGATCCAGTGATGTATGGAAACTGTAGAGCAATGTTGTTGTGCACAGACAGCCCCAGCCTGTCTGCTGCTCTTGGTTCTGATTTCCCTGCTTGTATTTTCTATACTCACTTCTTTCTCTGTGATTAAAGTGGAATTGTTAACCCCTTTAAAGCTGTCTTTCCTTTATAAAGCAGATCAAAAGAACCTGTAGTAGCCCACCATCCTTGGTGTGCTGGGGTGCTTGCTAATATAGCCACAGAGCTAGGGCACATAGCCTAGTGGGGCCTCAACCCCCATCACCATTCCCAGCTGGGGGCTGCAAGGCTGGCTGATGTTTAGCCCCCCCCCCCATTTCACAAAGAAGGAAATTTAAGCTCGAAGAATAGAAGGGTCTTGCTCAAGGTCAAATAGACAGCAAGCTGAACTGGAAGCCACCCCTAGAGCCTCAAACTCCAAAGGGATTGTAGGTAGAGCAGCTCACTGTCATTCATCAAAGTCAAGCCAAGGGTCCTGGATGCTGGAAGCCTAAAGTCCAACTGGAGAAAAGGCCCTGGGGCCTTCCTGGACTTCAGTCTCTTCTTCCTTTGTTGAAGAAAAGGGTTGGACTAAATAAGCTCAAAGATTTTTGCCAGCTCCAAAACTTTGAGAGAATGAGAGAGAGAAAGGATAGATACACACATGCACACACCTACACACACACACACACACACAGAGTATTTATTAAAGATTTCTTGTATGCCAGACACTGAGCTATATACTAGGGATACAACTGATGAAACTGAGGTTCAGAAGGGGAAGTGCCCACAGCCCCTCAGCTAAGAAGTGGAGCCTTCCTTCATGGCAGCCCCTGGACAGTGCCCAAGTGACCTGGGCTGTCTTCATGGCTCCCAGCCTCAGGGAATGTCAGGATATCAGCCTTGCAATGCTTCCTGACCTGATTCATTCACTTACTATTTGCTGAAAGTCCTCACCACTTCCCTCCCCATATACCCTCCTTTCCATTTCTCTCTCTCTCTCTCTCTCTCTCTCTCTCTCTCTCTCTCTCTCCTTCCCCACCCTCAGCTCAATCTCATTCTGGCCAAAGTAGATGAATCAATGAGGCTTTTCTAGCTCAGCTTTGGTCCCCTATGGCCCAAGGGGCTCCCTCTGCCTGTCATGCCCCCTTATCCCATGGCAGCCTATCAACATTGTCCAAATCCTTCTAGGATTCAGCTCCCAGAAGCCTTCCTGCCAGCCACCAGCAGCCTCTTTGGTCTCATTTGAATCTGGACCACTTTGGGAGCCTTCTCACTGGCTCTGCCTCCAGCCTCCACACACTCCAATCCAGCCTGCCCTCAGCTTCCAAAGTGCTTTTCCTCAAGCCTGGGGTGGCTGGGCCATGCCATCCTCGTATCCAAACCTTTCCAAAGGTTCTTTGGCAGGCACACTCATTCTTTCCAGCCCCACTTTCCTGTCAGATTGGCCAGCTCACCATCCCCCCTCCACGGTCCAGTCCAGGTGCCCCTCCCCCCAAGAAGAGCCTGGTTCCCTACCCCATGCTTGTCAGGTGTCTCACAAATCACTGAGTATGCACACGGGAGAGGGTGGCCCTGGGATAGCTAAATCCTTCGCATTTACTTTCTCAGAAGTTTGTGTGCACCTAGGCAAATGTAAGCTCCTTGAGGGCAGGGCCCTTTCATTTCAAAGGCAGGCAAGCCTCTAACACAGGATCAGGCACCACAGGGAGGGGTGCAGACGCTTGGGCCCCCAAAGTCATCCGTGGGGACCTACCTTGGTGCTGCCCCCCCATGGCCAGAAGCCTGCAGCCCACCCCCATGCCACCAAGAAGCTTTAGTATGTCCCTACATACATGCACACACAGGCTCACTGCATGCTTACATGTATCATAAACCACACTTATCATAGCATACCTTTCAATCTGTATGTAGCACACGTGACCCCCTCCCCTCCCTGGAAAATACCTGGGACAAATTTATGGCTCAGGGAGTTAGGTCAGGTTCTGGGAAGAGAAGGGCCTCAGGGACATCTTTGGAAGACTAAGCTGAAATGCAGGGAGGGCCCATGGCAGTGGTTGGTGCCTTAGGCCAAAGTCCTGTTTGCCCCATCCTAGTTAAGGGGCCAGCCCTGCCCATCTGCTGCCTCTACTAGAACTAAAGCCATGACCTGTGTGGGCAGGGCAGCGTATACTCCCCAGAAAGCCAGTTCAGGGTCATGAGACAAGGACAAGGCTGTCCCCACCTCCAGCCCCCTGAGGAGGACTGTGCCCTGTGATGCCAAGCCAGGCACCTGAGCTGTGTGGCTAAGAGACAGCCTGGCCAGGGGGATGCAGGAGTCAGGCTTCCTGACTCCCTCACTTGGAAATGATTGGTCCTGACAAGCTCCCTGCAGGAACAAAGCCATGAGAAATTGACCTCATCCTCAGCCATCAGATCAGATTGTTTAATCCTAGGGGGATGCTCAGATGGGCTATGACCTAGTTAGAACTTTAAAGGGGCGGCTGCAGCAGTCTGGGAAGGCCAGGAGGCCAGAGGAAGGAGGGGCAGTGGTGGCAGCAGCTGAGAGGGAGGGTTGGGGAGTAAGGACAGTCCTCCCCATGCTCTGCCTCCCCGATTGTGCACACTCTCTCTAGCAAGGCAGATGGGTGCTACTTTCTGACCAGACTTCTACAGAGGGAAGAGGCCCTGGCATCATGGGGGGAGACACTGGGAGAAGCAAGAGAGTGGAAGGCCCTGGGAGGTGGGGAGATACTGCCAGAGCACAGGGATGTAGGGACACAAGAAAGAGAGGAGCAGGGACCAGTTAGCCTCTTGAGAATGACTGGGAGCAGGGAGAAGGAATCTTAGTAGGCTTGTTGCCCTTTGAGTCTCAAACAATAGACACTCTGCAGTGGAGGTCTCTTGGGCTGGGCCCCAACCTGAGTGTTCTGGGCAAGCAAAGAGCCCGATCAGAAGCAGCCCATTTGGTATCTGACTTGGGGGCTTAGCATATTGGAGCCTTCTCTCCACAGAGGCCAGCAAGGCCTTGCCTCCCTTCAGTGGCTCTGTACCCAGCTCCTTCCACATGTCTGCCCTCATGTCCTTGAGGGAAGGCAGGTTTAAGCTTGGCCTCCTTCCCTGCCTATCCCTCATAACTTCCCAGGACTCCTGAGGCGATGGGAAAATCACCAAATTTAGTCAGAAAAGCCAGGTTCTCCCATCTGATGTTTCTTGTGTGAACTCAGGCCAATCACCTAAGCACCCTTAGTTTCCACTCTTATACAATGGGGATAGCACCTTGACTCCAGTGCAGTGAGGAGGAAAGCATGTCATATGACCTCAGTGGGGTTGGTTTGTGTATCCCCTGTCAGTCACAGGACATGACAAGAGGCCAGCTGGCATGGGTTCTAAGGATCCCTCAGTTTGGCACCAGGTCCAGAGAGTCAGAAGCAAACATGCCCACTTTTATAGGCTGGCCAAGCACACCCAAGACAGGGGGCTGCTTGTGGCTCTGCAGTGGGTTCTCTTGGGCCATGGAAGGGGGGGAATCTTTGACCTTGGGGGGAGGGGGCTGTGTCTAGGATATGGAACCCCAAGCATGGTAGACACAGCCTTTGGTCATTGATTCTAGCCAGAAGCCCCTAGAATATGGAAGTGGAAGGGACCTTGGCAATCAGCCCATCTAGTGGTCTCAGTTTACTGAAGGGGGACCTGATGCCCAGAGAGGGGGAGCTGCTTTCCCCAGGTCACACAGGGAAGGAAATAGCAGAGCTGGCGTTCAGACTCCAGCCCCAGTGAAGAAAATACCCCTTGGGCCAGGCAATTCCGTCCTCCCCCTCTGAAGAAAGGACTTGATGCCAGACCATAGATGGTGTGCATTACTGGTGCTATGGCAATATTGCAGGGATCAGCGTTGTTAAGGATGAGGTTGTTAAGGCAGGAGGTGTGTGTGTGTGTGTGTGTGTGTGTGTGAAGGGGGCGGGCTTCGGACCTCCAACATGTCAGGTGGCAGCACCCAGATGCCAGTCCTGGAGGGCCAGCAGTTTGAAAGACAGAAAAAGGAGGCATGTCTGCAGACCTTTGGGAGCCCAGTGCCCATGGGGCATCTCCACGCCTCATACAATAGTTGCAAATTTTTAAAAACTTATTGAAATCTTTTGGTTTTATATCTTCACATTTCCCAATATATTTGAAATACATCCCCCTCCTCTCTCCCCTCCCAAGAATAAAGGCAAATTGAGCCAACAGGTGAAGCCATGTGAGGTTCTAGCTGGGTTTCCCCCAAACAGTCTCCCTGCTGCCTCTAGGAAGGAGGCAGAGACGCCTTTGCCCACCCTTCCTCCAGACTCACAACCATTTGTGTCTGTCACCGTCATCCTTGTGTATAATGCTGTGACCCTGAGGTGCCTTCACCACTGGGGAGATTCAATTTGAGTGATTGGTTGTTAAATAATAATCTTTCCTTCTACAGTTGCTCAAAACAAAATCTACTCCAGCAGCCAATTAAGTGACCAGATACCCCCTGACCCCTCATTTGGGGCACAGCCTCCAACAGGGGAGGGGGAACATGTTGAGAACCTGGGTGGGCACACATATAAGGAAATAAGTGTAAAATGGGATGTGTCAGAACAACATGTGAACAGGCCCTGCCTACCCATGGAAAGAGCAGCCCTTGCCTTTTGGCCAATGCCAAAGGTACAGTGGCTGGAGAGCCCAAGGCCCAAGTGATTGAGGGACAGCCGCTTGTGGTGGCTCCTGTGTCTTGACTATGACCAGGCACTGGCCCCATGGAACCCCACTCAAGAGACCTCAAAGCAGCCTTTGGAGGGGATTTTTCAAATGTTCTCACAGGATGTTTGTTGCTCCTACCTTTGCCTCTGACCAGACCCGCTGGGTTTCATCATGCGTCCAAGGTGTGCACTCTCCCTTATGACTGCAGCAGGCATTTATAGGGCCTTAAGGGCCTCCAATCAATCACTGCATGGTGAGGCATGCCATTACAATATGGATTCCATGAACTGCCAGGGCTTTGGAGGTGGAAGTTCTAAAAGGGAATCTTCACAAGGGTATTTTCATCCTGGGAGAGGCTCCTGGCTTGGAAGCCAAGGCTGCTGAGGATCCCTTTAGTGGGGCTGCAAGCAGGGAGTGGGGGAAAGGCATGAGAGCTACTTAGGGAATGCTCCCAGGAGGCCCACAACACTGTCTGTGCTCAGTAAAGGAGCAGAATTGCCAGGGCATTCTGGCATTCCTGGGGAGAGAAGAGGTAGGGAAAAGACCTCTGAAACCATTCCTCCTGCTGGGCTCCACATCCCTTCATCTGACTGAGAATGTGGGTCCATGTCGCCACGAATCAGATTAATGGCTCAGCCCCCATCCTCCTAGTTAGGCCGTCCTTCCTCTCAGCACTCTTTCCTTTGAGGCCCATTTCAAAGACATACTTGACTCAGAATAGCAGGAAAGAGTCAGAGCAGGTTGATAGCTAGACTCCCAGCACGAACATTCCATTCCTCTCTGGCAGCAAACCTTCATCATTCCCCAGTAGCCAGAAGGGCCAGAGAGACAAAAGTAGAGAGGAAGAGGCAAGTACCCCCTTGCCCCATAGCAGATCCTCTATGGAAAGGGGAAGGGGTGTGGGAAGGGGGGTTATTAGGCATCCTTTATTTGGCACAGAAACTTGAGCATTGTCAGCACTCCCTCCCTTCCTTCCTCCCTCCCTTCCTTCCTTCCTTCCTCCCTCCCTCCCTTCCTTCCTCCCTTCCTTCCTCCCTCCCTTCCTTCCTCCCTTCTTTCCTTCCTCCCTCCCTTCCTCCCCCTCTTCCTTCCTTCCTTCCTCCCTTCCTTCCTTCCTCCCTCCCTTCCTTCCTTCCTCTCTTCCTTCCCTCCCTTCCTTCCTCCCTCCCTCCCTTCCTTCCTTCCTTCCTTCCTTCCTTCCTTCCTCCCTTCCTTCTTTCCTTCCTCCCTCCCTCCTTCCCTCCCTTCCTTCCTCCCTCCTTTCCTTCCTTCTTTCCTTCTTTCCTTCCTTCCTTCCTCCCTCCTTTCCTTCCTCCCTCCCTCCCTCCCTCCCTCCTTCCCTCCCTTCCTTCCTTCCCTCCCTCCTTCCCTCCTTTCCTTCCTTCCTTCCTTCCTTCCTTCCCCTTCCTTCCTTCCTTCCTTCCTTCCTTCCTTCCTTCCTTCCTTCCTTCCTTCCTTCCTTCCTTCCTCCCTTCCTCCCTTCCTCCCTTTCTCCCTTTCTCCCTTCCTCCCTTCTCCCTTCCTCCCTTTCTCCCTTCCTCCCTTCCTTTTTCCTTCCTTCTCTTCCTTCCCTTCCTCCCTTCTTCCCTCCCTTCCCTCCTCCCTCTCCTCCCTCCCTTCCTTTCCCTTCTTCCTCCCTTCCTCCCTCCTCCCTTTCTCCCTTCCTCCCTCCTCTCCCTCCCTTCCTTCCTTCCTCCCTTCCTTCCTTCCTTCCTTCCTTCCTTCCTTCCTTCCTTCCTTCCTTCTTTCCCAGAATTCAGCCCAGAACACATCGCAGCAAGATTTCTCTCCCCTACCCAGTTAACACAGACATGATGCTCCCACCCCATGAGGCACAGAAATAAGCTTGCAGGGAGGCTCTTTCTCAGACTGTGCCCTTAGAGTCTCAGTCTCCCACCTGTCCTTCTCTGAAGAGTTAGAAAAGTACACCTTGGCTCAAAGCAAAATCAACTTGATCAAACAACAAATTAAGTGATCAAAGCAGATCCCCCCACCCCCCTCCCCAACCTTTCACATGGGGCACAGCCTTCCATAGTGGAAGGCATGGAGAGATGTAGATGGAGGATATACATGTAGGGGACACATGTGGCACACTAGCCCTAGCCCTATACGTGTTCAGGCCATTGGCATGGCTGGGAAACAACTTGACTGAGTGCCAGGTCTGAGCATGTCCAGGGGCACCTCAACCCCCAAGTTACCTTGTTCCAGTTTCATGCATGAGACCCCGGGAAGGATTGGGCATATATTGCAGGGTAACTTTGTTACCCTGGCATCTGGCCAGGTTTGGTCCACTTTCTGGGTCTCTGTTGTCTCTATCTGGAGAGTGGGGTGAATAGTTCCTATCCCCTCTCTTGGCTTTCCTGGACAGCTTCTAGAGGGAAATCCAAGGACCATCCAATTCCAGGCCACTGACCCCAAGTCCAACCTCTTCCTCCTCCTCTCAGACCCAGGTGCCACCTTGCATTTGCTCATTCATGGTCTCCAGAAATGCCCACAATTGCAGAGAATAGAGCGCTGGTGTGTTTCTTCAGCTCCACTGCCTCATTTCCATTGGACCAATGGCCTATCCTCAGGCCTAATGCCCTGATTGTCTATTTCCATTTGTTCTATATGCATGGGGTGGGGGTGACTGCATTTTGAGCTATGATACTGTGATCATCATATGGAAAGACGGGCTCTGGCGAAAAGCGCTACCAAAATGCCACCCAGGTATGGTGAAAAAAGGCTATCATGAAAAATTAAACAAACATATGGTATTCCTGCACTGGCATGAAGTCATTTTGCCATTTTGGGACTGAGTTTGCATGTGTGTAAAACCAGGGTGTTTCATCAGATAATCTGACCAGTCCCTTGAAGCATTAATGTCTTATATCCAATATTCTAAGGTCTCAGGTTTGGATTTCTCTTCCTCCTTCCTTCTTTAGAAATCCAAGCCCAGTCCATTGCCTCTTAAAAAAGGCTGTTTTTCTGAATTTGGCCAAACTGAGCCTTATTGGGGAAAAGAGTAGTGGAAAAAAGGGAAGGCCATTATTCAGTTACCGAAAGTTTGGTCAATTGGTCCATCGACAAGCATTTGGTAAATACATACTATATGTCTTTATCCTAAGCATTTGTGGGTATATGAGCACCTACTATGTGCCAGGCCCTGTGCCAGGCATTGAGGGCACATATGCACCTACTATTTTCCAGGCCCTGTGCTAGGTACACAGAATGAAGCAACTCAATCAGTTTCCTGTATAAATAGTCCTCCCAGAAGTTCCCCTCACCTCCTTCCCCCACTCACTCCTCTCCCCACAGAGTGCTGAGAAAGTTTGCCTTGCCAAGGTGAAGGTTGGGTGAGCCAAAGAGGTGGCTGAGAAGGAAGGGGCAGGCAGTACCTATGGAGCTCTTTGTGATCAGTGAATTGTTTTGGGGAGGGCAGATTTAGGGCCTCTGGGCTGTGATATAACCAGGCCTCACACTCCCACAGCAAACTGGCAGGCAGGGTCCTTCCTGGCCTTTTGTCAGGCTGGAGATATCTGCGTGGCTGTGGTGTCTGGCCCCAGACTCTAAGATCAGCCTCCTGGGATGAAGATCTGTGTTACTGCCCACCAGTCCCACCCTGATGGAAGGAGATCAGGGGGCCAGTTGAACTGTCTCGGTACCCACTTTCTTTCCTTGCCAGAGACCACTGGGAAGTGGGAGGTAGCAGCCAGAGCAGCCCTTCTCACACTGCTGGGTAATGGTGGGCACACCCCTTTTCACCTCTGAAATGGGCACAATAACGTCAGTACTCAACCTGTCTGCCAGCTTTGTCGGGCGGGCATTTCCGCCGAGGGACATAAGCGGGAGCTAATTTCACTGCCTGGGCAGCAGCGGGCCTGACCTGGGCTTTGTCTTCCTTCTTATCATCACTGTCAATAAAGAGAGCAGGGATGACCCCATTCTTGACAGTGGCCCATGATTAGTGGTGGAGGTGTGGGCCCTCCTGCTCCCCCAATGGTATCTTCAGTGGGCTTCCAATTAACACAAATACATAGGCAAGTAGCCACTCACCCTTCAGTTCAATCCCACAAAGATTTCCAGAGTGTGCCGGCCACTTGGGAGACCATGACAAAACAAATAGCCTTCCATCAACCAAGACAATGGCAAGGCACTTTACAGTTGGCCAACTCTGACACCTTCCTTGGATGCCTCATTCTGGTGTGGAGGGCACCCTGAGCTCTAGAGAGTTGTACCAGGCCTTAGCAAGTTGACTCTATGTATTAAAAGGCTTAGCAGAGGACTTCAAGGTAGAAATCCAACTTGTATTTACAGATGGGGAAACTGAGGCCCAGAGATGAGTTTGTCCAGGGTCACATAGAAAGTAGCAGAGCTGAGATTCAAAACCAGATAATCTGACTCCTTCTTTAGCCCTAAAGCTGGTGGGAAGGGGGGGGGGTGAATGGGGGACCACCTCACAAATTCTTCCCAGTGAGGCAGTCCTGGTAAAGCAGGAAGTCTGTTTTTGTCCTCCCTGTAAATTGATTCCCTCCCCACTCCTGTGGCTGCACCTTTGACTGTGAAGTGCTCTGAGGGGAAAGCAGGGAGGCCCCCCCCTTCCCTCCTTTCTTGCCTCCTCCCCTCCCTTCCCCTCCCTCCCCTGAAACCTGTTCCTGGATTCTCTCCTTTCCCCAGGCCTGGGAGCCTCAGCTCTTTACCCTGCAGGCGCCAACTCCGAGCCTGCTGGACGGGCCATCTGGTGAAAGAATTTGAGGACCCTCAGGGATGGGGTGGGGAGGAGGGGTGACCCCAGGGTGTCTGGGAAGCAACAAGCCTGGGTCAGCTTGGCTGTGCTGGCTGGGCTTGCCTCCAAGGAAGGAGGAAAGCAAGCCAGGCCTGGCCTCCCTCCACCAGGAGTGTTTCTGGCTAAGCCCCACGCTCTCGGCTGGGAGCCAAAAGTCAGGACCCAAGCAGGCGACCACCCCTAAAATGCACCCAGCCTCCACTTGGGTTACCTCCCCTGGCCCTGCCTGGGCCAGGATTTCCCAAAAGGCTCTTGCTCCCAAGATGAAGGTTCTCCCTCCTAGGAGTCCCCATCCCCTCTTTCATGGTCCAGCAAAATGCCTGTGGGAGGGGCAGAGGTGGGCCAGTTCCCCATCCAGCCCAACCTCTCATTGACATTCCTGTTATTGTATGGCATCCTGGGAGTAGGCAAGGAAATTGGGTGTGGTCACTTCTGGTCCATCTGTCCTCCAGGAGCAACTGGGCATTAGAGGGGCCTCATCAGGTAATAGAAGAGGATTTGAACCCAGTAGACTCCACAGTTCAGAGAGAAAGTACAGACAGAGTGAGAAGAAGTTCTGAGGTCAGCTTGAAAGATGAATCTCCAGATGTTAAGAAATGAGCTGACATAGGAGAGTAAGCCCAGGGCAGGAGGCAGGAGGATGGACTAGATGACCTTGATGGGCTTTTCCTAGCCTGCCAGTCAGAAAGATGGAAGAAAGGAAAGAAAGCACTTCCCAATGTCTAGCCTCTCACCCTCATGCTGCATCCATAAGGCCAGCCCTTTCTTTTTTGTTGGAAGGCTGACTTCTCTGCTGCCCCCAGCCTTCTCTTCTCCTCTGTCACTAATTCCAGGCCCCCCCAGGGCAGCTTGGGATGGCTGCCTCAAGCAGCCCCTGTGGTCCCCTCCCACAGGTCTATGTCATTGCTGGTCCCTGTGGCAACTTGATGTGATCCACTTGCTGTTACTGAAGCAGGACCTGGGTGGGATGGCATGCAGCCCTCTGGTGGAATGTGTTCCCTTTGTTTTCCAGGTTCTGTCTCAATATTTCCATTGGGTACTGCATCGGCCCCTGAGTTCCCTTCCTGTGTGCCACCCTTCGGCAGCAGAAAGGCTAGAAGATGCCTGCCCTGCCATATTCCTGGCTCCTGGCCCTCACCCTCCCAGATGCCAGCTCCCACTCTGCTTCCCGAGCTGCTGGCCCCTTCCTCTAAAGTCCAATTGGATCCGCTTTTCTAATAAATAACACATTTCTCTTCTCTTTTTTTTGGAGGGGGGAAAGCAGGGCAATTGTGCTTAAGTGACTTGACCTAAGGGTCACACAGCTAGTAAGTGTCTGAGGCTGGATTTGAACTCAGGTCCTCCTGACTCCAGAGCCAGTGCTCTCTTCAGTGCGACACCTAGCCGCCTCCTTCATATGTCTTGTTTTCACATCAACTACATACCCAATAATAGTGCCCCACACTCATAGACTTTCTTACTGCAGGAAACTTTCTCCCATCTCTTCTTTGGGGTCAAACTTGGTCATTATTATTTCACTCTGCTCAGTATCACCTGCTTTGGGATGTTTGATCTTCCTGTTGACATTGTCAAAGTCCCATTTCTGCTGACTTAGCTTTGTATCAGTTCATCAAAATCTTCACAGGTGTCTCAGTTTCCATCATATTCATCATTCCTGTACCACAACTTGTTTAATTGGTGAGCATCAACTTTGTCAGATCTTTAACACAAAACTTTTGCTTTGTTTTTACATTTTTTTGGATTCTAGGTGTCCCAGCCTATAGAGAAGGATGAAATTGCTTTGTCTTCCATACATAATTTCTATTTTTGAGAGGTTTGAGTGGTTGTGGGGATTGGAGGAGATGTCTACTCCACCATCTTGTTGTTCACATTTAGTATGATCTTTAATATTTCGATTGCATAGCTCTTTTGAGTTTCCTGTGGTAGATGGTGTGAGATGTTGCTGGAACTTCTGCCAGACTATTTTCCATTTTCTCCAGCGATTCTTATAAAATAGGAAAGGCCAGTCTCCAGGTCCCATCCTAAGCAGTTTACATTTAAGGGTTTATTGAAAATTTAATTCAATTGTTTCTGATTTTGTAGGGCTACTCTGATTGATCTACCTTCCTGTTTTGTAACCAGCACCAACTAGTTTTGATGATTACTGCTTTATAATAAGTAGTATGAGGAATAGAAATGTTATTTTCCTTTCATTCTTATATTTTCCATAATTTCCTTTGATAGTCTAGATCTTTTGTCTATTCAAATAAATTGTGCTATTATTTCACCTAGCTCTGAAAAGTATCTTCTTGGTATTTTTATTGGTATAGCACCAAAATTGCAAGTTAATTTCAGTAGTATTGTCATTCTCATTATATTGGCACAGTCCAGCCATGGGCACTGAATATTCCACCAATTATTTAAGATTAAAAAAATTTTCTTTTGCAATTGTCATGTATCTACGTAATTATTGAGTGTGTCCTGACAGGTTGACTCCAAGAGATTTTATAATCTTTGGGATTGTTTTGAATGGGACTCCCTCTTCTATTTTTTCTCCTTCTGGGTCTTATTAATAGCTCACATTCACTTAAAGATTTTCAAAGCCCTTTCCTCACAACAACCTTGTACAGTGGTAGTAGTTCAATGATGCTTAACCCCACTTTACAGATCCAGGTCCTCAGCTTGCTTGTGCTCCACCAGCTGGTGTTAGACCCCCTTCCAACCTCGCTTCACTGTCTGAAGCCCTCAGCTACATCCTGAGAGGTAGGGTTGTCTAGGTAAGGTCGTAGGCAACTGGGTGTCACCACAGTGCACAGGGAAGTGAACCTGGACTCATGTAAGACCTGAATTCAAATGTAGCCTTAGACATTTTTAGTTGATGACCCTGGGCAAGTCACTTAACCTCTGCCTCAATTTCCTCAACTCTAAAATGGAGATACTCATGCTATCTTCCTCCCAGGATTGCTCTGAGAATCAAATGTATCTGGAACATAGTAGGTGATAAGTAATGCTTATTCCTTCTCCTTTCCCTCCTTTCTGAAATTTACGAGTTCCCAGAGCTGTCCCAGACCAATGAGAGAAAGCCAGAGGCCAGCCCTGAGGCAACCCTTGGCCACTTTCCATGGTGGGGAAATCAGGGCTGACGAGAGCTTGAGCCAAGGCTGGAGTGATTAGGGAGCCAGTGCATTCTCATATGGAAAATCGAAGCATTCAATTAGAACTGATTTGTCTAATAAAAGGCTAAAGAAATAGCTACTTAACTTGATCACCATCAGAAGCCACAGCCCCATCCTTTCTATCTTCGGGGTTTTATTGAAACCGACAGTAATTCACTCTAATTAAGCCGCTCTCAGGCGCACATGGCTAGCTCTGGTGGGGCAAAAGAGAGGGAGCTTGGACTTCTCTCTGCAGCTCAACTCCCAGGGACTAAGTGATTGGGAAATGTGCCTTCTGGTCCTGCCTGTCTCTCACTTCCTGGATGATTTCCCCTTAGTTTCCTCCTCTCCAAAGTAAGGATATTCAACTAGAAAGCTTCAGAAACAAGCTTCACTTTCTGGAAAGTCTACTGAAGAAGGTTGAGGACTGAAAACAGGGTTGGTAAATGCATCAAATAAAACAGCAGATGAGGCCATCAGTCAGCTAGTATTAAGTACCTACAATATGCCAGACACTGTGGTAAGGACCATTTGGAGATACAAAGAAAGGTGAAAGATACTCCTTGTGCTCAAGGAAACCAATATTATTATGAACTACAGTTAGCAAAATATTTGACATAAAAACCAAATTCCTGTTGCCACTGAAATCCATTCATGAGTCTCTTGGGGGTGCAGAAGCCCCAGGTTAAGATCTCCTGCTCTAGCCTCCTGTGCTCATTGGGTCAGACATGAATACAGTAAGGCTGTCCTAACATAGAAATCCTGTGATGATGCCTAGGGAGGAGAAAGCAGCTAATGAGCTTTAGCCCTTATGAGGTGAGTAAGGGACAAGAAGTTGTGACAACAGAGATGGTGACCGTGACAGAGACACATGGAACAACAGACAAATGGATGGTGAGGTGGGGCAGTGTGAGAGAGAGAGAGACAGGGAAAGACCGGACAGAACAGAAAGGTGACTGGAGCTAGGGGTGTTTACAGCCCCAGTGGCTAGGGGGTCAGAGTGCGTGTGTGTATGTGCATCTGTGTGTGTGTGTCTGTGTGTGAGTGTGTGTGTGTGTGAGTGTGTATGTGTTGGTGTGTAAGTGTGTGTATCTGTGTGTGTGAGTGTGAGTGTGTATCTGTGTGTGTCTGTGTGTGAGTGTGTATCTATGTGTGTGTCTGTGTTTGTGTGTGTATCTGTGTGTGAGTGTGTGTCTGTGTGTGTGAGTGAGTGTGTGTTTGTTGGTGTGTAAGTGTATGTGTGTGTGTGTGTGTGTGTGTGTGTTGGGGGGGCTGCAAGCCAGGAAGAATATAAGAAAGCAGATGCCCCCACAGTTAGGGAGAGATTGGAGGGGGCAGTCCCTCTTGTGTCTCAGACCAACTGGCTCCCACACTAGTCACTGAACTGGTGATACTGCTTTAGAGACTAGAGGTGAAGGCTCCCCAAATGCTGCTCTCCTTGGAGCCATGAGACCAGGTCCTGGAAGGAATTAGGGATTAAAGGAAGTTGAGCCAAGGCCTAATAAAGACGAAAAGTTTGGAATTCCTTGGCAAGATATGTGACCCTGGGCAAATCACTTCTTCCTGGGCCTTGGTTTCCTCCCCTCTATTGAATGAAGAGGCTACACTAGATAGATATAGAACTATATATATATATATATAAACTATTTTATATATATATATATATATATATATATATATATATATATATATATATATATATATATATATATATATATATATACATACATATATAGAACCGAACTGAGAACACACAGAGTGCCAGAAGGGACTGTCAGCCCCATGGAGCCCAATGCTTTGATTTGCTAGGAGAAGAAGCTGGTGACCAGAGTGGTAAAAAGCCTGGCCTTCTGCCTTGGGCTCCGCTCCTAGCTCTTGTGGAGGCCTCAAATGAAACCAGGATTAAGGAATTATTGGCATAAAACAATGTATTCTCAGGTACTTTTCAAGTGAAAATGTTATCCTTACTCCTGGGAGGGTTATTTCCTGGTTTTTCTTTCTTTTTTTCTCCCAGAATTCCTCCTTTTTCTCCTCCCTTTTCCTCCCCCCATTTGTGACTGCATCACGAGAATTGGGGAAGATGAACTTTCCACTGCTTCCTGACCCATGCTCATGGAAGGCCAGCACTCCGCTGTCCTCAATGGGCAGGTTTCTCCCAGGCCCCAGTTTTCCTGTCAGAGAATTTCCAGACCACCTCAGTCCCCAGAAGACTTTCTGCTGCTCCCCGGAGTCCCCCCTGTGTGCTGTACCAGGGGAGCCTAATGCTCGTTTCAGCATTGCTGAACTTGACTGCATGCTCATGGCTCCGGGGATTCCTCCTGATGGGTACCTAATTGCCTCTCTTAACTGCAATTAGATTGTCAGCTTTTTCTCTTCAGGAATCCTGGAGGTGTCTGGGCCCAAATATGGAGAACTGAAATGTCTCCATCCCTGCCCTCTCACTGAAGTGGAGCCTGGAAGCAACTTGCTATGCTTCTCCAACAGCAGGTCCTTTTTTTCTTAAGTTGCTCTGTTGATAGCTTATTTATGTCACTTATATTTCCTTCTTGCCTTTCCCAAAGAGCCATCCTTTACAACAATGAGAGTGAAAAAAATCCCAGTTCAGCAAAATTAACCACGTAGAAAAAGGCCGATGCCTACAGTATTTCACAACACCCATAGTCTCCCTCCCACACACACCTCTACAAAGAAGTGAGGGAAAGACCTTCTTTGGGGACAAGCTTGGTCATCATCATTTCACAGTATTCAGTTTCGTTTGTCTGGTGCTAGTCATTTTTGGCATTGTCGTCACCATTGTTTCAATTGTTTCCTTGGTTCTGCTTCTTTCTCTTTGCCTCAGTTCATAGAAGTCTTGTGCTGCTTCTCTGTATCCATCCTATTTATTCCATTACATTCCCAGACCACAATTGATTTACTCACTTCCCATGTGTGAGTATCGATTTTGTTTCCAGTTCTAGCTACCCCCAAAGTACTGCTGTCATTCTTTGGATTGTAGGGGAACTTTTTCTTTTTGGCATTGAGCCCCTTGGTGTGTGCCTTGGCAGCATCGCTGGGCTGAAGGGTGTAGACATTTGAATCACTTTTTTTCCCCCGCATGAATTCAAACTGCAGCAGATCTTTATTAAAGATGGTAGAAAGGACATTGGACCACAGAACATCACGTGTTAGAGCTGACAGACACCATAGAAGGGAGTATCAGTGTTTTATAAAGACCAAGCATGGAGTTTTATACATCATGCCATTGGCCACTGTTTAATGACCAGTTCTCTGTACAGAAAAAAAGATAGACACCTGACACACTTGAAGTTGAATCTGCATTATGATCATTTTCTCCATCACTTTCTTAAGTCCAGACAAATAACAAAACAATAACTCAAGCCCCAATTTGAAGCATTTGCTGACAATTTCTGACATATAAATGCTCACACTGAAAATTTAACAATCAGATTTTTCCATCAGGTAGGCTTCACCAAAATGGTGGAGGTTACCTCCCTAACAAGTTCACTTCTTTTCTGAGGGGAGACCAAACTACGGGGTGATACTGTGAGTCTGGTGGAACTTTTTATATCCCTGGAAGGAAGGTGGCATTCCCTGCAGAGGGAAACATATCAGTTGTTTAAGGGCTCCACTTGTGAGTCCTTTGTATTCTTTCTCTCTGTGTCTCTCTGTCTGTCTCTGTCTATCTCTTTCTCTGTCTGTCTCTCTGTCTCTCTCT
Organism: Gymnobelideus leadbeateri; assembly: GCA_011680675.1. NCBI lineage: Eukaryota > Metazoa > Chordata > Mammalia > Diprotodontia > Petauridae > Gymnobelideus > Gymnobelideus leadbeateri. Next base: position 672,480 of record WOXC01010654.1, on the reverse strand, counting down.
CTGTCTCTCTCTGTCTCTGTCTCTCTCTGTCTCTGTCTCTCTCTGTCTCTCTCTGTCTCTCTGTCTCTCTCTCTGTCTCTCTCTGTCTCTCTCTCTCTGTCTCTCTGTCTCTCTCTCTCTCTCTCTCTCTCTCTGTCTCTCTCTCTCTCTCTCTCTCTCTCTCTCTCTCTCTCTCTCTCTCTCTCTCTCTCTCTCTTTCTCTCTCGCTTTCTGTGGAGAGTAAGAAAGTCTGTCCTATACCTGATATATACATTGTTAACTTGCCTGCTTCTACAGGAGCTGCAGAGCTGTTTCCTATATTTGTGGAGAGCTCTAGACAAGAGCTATATTCTGAGATTTCCCAGAGAGAACTCTGGATGAAGGCAAAGCAAACCTAAGACGTAGATAGGGGGTTGGGGAGACCTCAATTAGGGAGACCTCTCCTAATTGAATCTGATCTGCACCAGCCTTAGTTTGGGCTTCGGGATGATGGATTATGCTTTCATTCCCAACCCCCCAGGGTGATTGTGGGGAAAGTATCTGATCAGTTGCATCATTCTATAGAAATCCAGGCCACTTTCAGCATTTAGCTGCAAGGGACTGACTGTCTGGACATCAGGAAGTGGCATTTGAATTGGAGTTCTACTCCACCAGGTCTCAGCCTCAATCCTTTCCAGTTGTGGAGCTGTGACCCACTGCACAAGGGCCAAGGACCCAAGGACAACTCCAGGGTTCTTGCTGGTTTCTTTCCCACTGGGCCCTGTTTTGTCTTGAGCCAGGACAATGCCAGGTCTATTGGACAATCCAATCAAACAAGCATTTATTGAGCTCCTACCATGGGCAAGTTATGGTGCTAGCAAGGCCCCAGGGACAAAGCAACAAAGGCAAAACAACTCAGTTCCTGGCTCCAAATCAGAAAATTCTGGAATCAGTGTTCTGTCCATGGTTCAGTTGTGGAAGAGAATCATTTGTTAACGCCATGCCATAATTATACCTTAGAAACATGGAGCTGGAGCCTCTGCTGCAAAATGAAAGAGAGGAAACTCAAATACCCAATTGTTTCCATTCTCCTGGGAGCCTGCACCATGTATGCAAGTAAGTAGACTCCAGGGTCATCTGAGGAGGGAGAGAGGATGGCCAAAGAGGCGGGGGAGGGATGAGAAAAAAGGAAAGGGGAAGAAAGGGGAAGGAAGGGGGTATGGGGAGAAAGACAGGAAGAGGAGGAAGGGAAAAGAGGAGGAAGGGAGGGAAAGGGGGGAATGAAGGAAGGAAGGAAAGGAAGGGGGAAGGAAGGGAGAAAGGGGAGGAAGGGAAGAAGGGGAGAAAAAAGAAGGGAAGGAAGGGGGAACAATGCTTTCTAGGACTGGGAGACAGTCTCAAGTAAGGCCCAGAAAATTTAGGAGTGCAGAAGAAAGTCAGCCAGTTTAGCTGGAACATGAAACAAAGAGATGTTACAGTGGGGTACTTGGAAACATTTGGGAAAATAGCTTGGAGCCAGATTGCCAAGCATCTGTAGTACTAGAGGGCAGAGTCTATCTCATCTTCAAGACAATAGGGACCTCCTGATGGCTTTTGGAGTAAGAGCAAATTTCTTTTTTTTCCTTAATAGTGTTTTTTTTTTTTCAAATTGCATGCGAAGATAGTTTTCAACATTCACTTTTATAAGATTTTGAGTTCCAAATTGTTTTCTCTCTCCCTCCCTCCTTACTCTCCCCCTCCCCAAATCAGCAAGCAATCTGATATAGGCCATACATATACAATCCTATTAAACATATCTCCACATGAGTAATCTTGTGAAAGAAGAATCAGAACAAAAGGGAAAAACCACGAGAAAGGACAAAAAGAGCAAATAGTCTGCTTCCATCTGCATTCAGACTCCATAGCTCTTTCTCTGGACATAGACAGCATTTTCCATCTTGAGTCTTTTGGAATTGTTTTAGATCATTCCATTGCTTAGAAGAGCTAAGTCTATCAAAGTCCTTCATCGAACAATGTGACTGTTATCCTGTACAATGTTCTCCGGGCTCTGCTCACTTCACTCAGCATCAGTCCATGCAAGTCTTCCCAGGTTTTTCTGAAGTCTGCCTGTTCATCATTTCTTAGAGCTCAATAGTATTCCATTATATTCACACATCACAACTTGTTCAGCCATTCCCCAATTGATGGGCATCCCCTCAGTTCCCAATTCTTTGCCATGACAAAAAGAGCTGCTATAAACACTTTTGCACATATAGGTCCCTTCCCCCCCCCCTTTTTTAGCAGTCTCTTTGGGATACAGACCTAGTAATGATATTTCTGGATCAAAGGATATGCACAGTTTTACAGCCCTTTGGGCATAGTTCCAAATTGCTCTGCAGAATGATTGCATCAGTTCACAACTCCACCAACAATGCATCAGTGTTCCAGTTTTCCCACATCTTCTCCAACATTTATCATTTTCTTTATTTGTCATCTTAGCCAATCTGATAGGTGTGATGTGGTAGCTCAGAGTTGTTTTGATTTGTATTTCTCATCAATAGTGATTGAGAGCACTTTTTCACATGACTATAGAGAGCTTTCATTTCTTCATCTGAGAATTCCCTGTTCATATCCTTTGACCATTTATCAATTGGGGAATGCCTTATATTCTAGGGGCAAATTTCATACCTTGAAAAGATGGCTTTTTGGTGGTAGTGTGGAAGATGGCATGAGTGTCCATGAAAGCAAGAGCTATCCAAACTGCCCCTCAGACCTACATGGCCCCCTTCTGCTTTGTGAGCAGCAGAAGCAGTGATGACAAAAGGGACATAAGGGACTCAGCATGACATTAGGTTGGGTTGATACTTAAAGACAGCCTAGTGTACAGACAGTGATGAAGTGCTTGCTGGGCACCACTGGAGATAGTGGCCTTAGAGAAGGTCTTGCAGTCTTAAGGCCAATGGGGTATGAGGCTCAGACAGACTGTTGCAAACTAGAATGAAAGCTCCAAGGGGAATATGGAAGATCTATTTCTCCTCTGATTTTCAAGGTTGACTTGTGTTTTACTTTGGGCTCATTTTCTAATTTTGAAAATATTATATTCTATAACTCTCTTTTTCTATTTCATTTTATTTCTATTTCTATTTTCTATTTCTTTTTCTATTTCATTAATATTTCTCTGAAGACTAACAACTGCATTTCGAAAACTTTGCTTGTTGTCTCGTCATTTTCACTGTCATTCACTTGTTCTTTGACTCATTCATCACTCATGATGTCATTCTCTCAATAACTATCTTTCATTTGTGCTCCTTATATTGATTATTATTTTTGTTGCATCATGAATTGTAAGGGATGTGTTTAGTGTTTATGCTTTTTTTTCAAACATATATTTGTCATTCCTCTATGCCTTACTATCTGGTCAAATTTTGTAAAGGTACCTCATGGTACTTAGAAAAAAATATATATATACACACTTGAATGTTGCTATGTGGAATATGCAATAATTCTTTTAGTTCTAAATTTTCTGACAGTTTGTTCAGTTCTATATTTTCACTTTTGTTGATTTTTGTTAGGTTTGTCTGAGTTTGAGAAAGGAACATTAAAGTCTCAGACTATTATTATCGTGTTGTTGTCTATGTATTTTCACATTTGTTATCTAGACGTATGTATGTACATACATGTTTAATACTGATATTGGTTCACTGTCTGTGGTTCCTTTAAGTATAATGTAATTTTCTCACGTATCTCTACTGATATTGTGATATTTTTTCCTTTTTGTTTGGTCTGACAGCCTGATTTATAATGCCTGCTTTTGGGGATCCACCTGATGCATTATAAATTGAGTTCTAGTCTCTAATTTTGATTATATGTATCTTTGCTTTTTAGACATTTTTCTTGTAAACACAAGGTATGGACATTTATTTTCTAACCACTCTTATAGTTCATTGCACAAGACACTCTATCTCCTGACTCCAGGCATTTTCTCTTGCTGTCCCCCATGCCTGGAATGCTCTCCCTTCTCATCTCTGATTTCCTGGCTTCTTCCCTGATTTCCTCTCTTTGAATCACCAGGGCTTAGCAAAGTGCCTGGTACATAATGGGCTTGTGGTTCATCAATGTTTATTGAATGCCTGATTCTTGGGCTGTTCGGGCCATGCACACTTAAGGTTATGAGAGTTTAGTTTGGGGTTTTGTTAGTATACTGCTTTTCTTTAGATTTTGCTTTATCCCATTACTCTCTTAAGACAATACTCTGGTCCTGTAAAGAGTTTTGCTTAAACTACATTGATGCAAATTTATTCCGTCAGGCTCTCCCCTTGCTTCCATTTGCTCACTCTTTCCCTGGTTTAGTGGTTTTCCTTAAGTGACTGGTTTTTCAAATTTCTTTTCTATTCTGTTATCTATTTTGTCCCTCTTTTTATCTCCTCCTTAAAAACTATTTTACCTCCTCTTTTGTCCCTTCCCTTTCCCCTCTCTGTTAAGCAGTCAAAATCTCCCTCTTCTACTCCCATCTAGCTTCTTACATTTGCTAGGTTTGGTTGAGTTTTGTTTCCTTTTGCACAATAGAAAAGAAGTTTTCCTTTGCTTCATTTGCCTTTCCTTAATTCTTTTCCTTTCCAGTCTATTTGGAAGTATATTCTCTTGATTGTGGGTTATACACTTATTTATGCCTTCCTGAGTCTCTCAGTGTTCCTTATGGGATTAAAGCTTCACAATTACCACATTTGAACTTCTTCATCTGACTAATGTCTGTGCTATTATTGCTTTGAAAGGTCTTGTCCCATTGTCCCTATTCCATTGTACCCCACTTTAGAAGTATTAATATTTGAAGGAAGTAATATTGGACAGAAGTTATTCTAGGCACTACAGATTACTCTCAAATCATATTGTCATGGTTTTGTTTTTTACATTTTTCACCTTTGTCTTCTACCAGATTTTTTTCCGAATTTGTTAATATCTAATATTTTAAAAGAATTATCCATCATGTGTTTATTTTCCCTATTCTGAGTTTTAAAACTCTTCATTGAGAGCTCTAAATTCTCTAAGTAATTCCTAATTTATTTTTTATATAATTCATTTATCTTTTGAACCATTCTGAAATTGTTTTATTGTGCCATGTTCTCTTGAGAGTACACGGAATTCAGTATTTCATCTGGTATTGGTTCACTTTCCTTTGTCTTTTAGTATTTAAGAGAATTTTGTATTATCTTTGAGGATTTATTGCTCATCTCTTTTTCTGAATCTAGAATCCTCCCTGTTAATGTATTTGCCTGTGTTCTGGGCTCCCTTTGAAATATTGTGTGTGTTACCTCATCCCAACTCACTTTCTGGCTTTTCCCCCTTTGCCAGTGAGCCCATTTCCCCCTTCTCCTTCCTAGGCTGTACTGCCAGGGATATAGGACAGCTAGTTCTACTCAGGTCAAAGACATTTCCTAGCCGTGTGACCATGAGCAAGTCACTTCACTCCGTTGGACTCCGTTTCCTCATCTGTAAAATGAGCTGGAGAAGGGAATGGCAAATCACTCTAGTATCTTTGCCAAGAAAACCCCCAATGGGGTTGCACAGAGTCAGACCTGACTGAAAAATGACTGAACATTTAGCTATTTGTTCTGGGGCATGATTCCAATTTGGGGATGAGATTAGGGTTAAATAGGTAAAGGTTTGGGGGAAAAAAGTTCAAAAGAAAGTGAAGAATCTGCCATCTTGCTGGTCAGGTGGCACAGAATTCCACTTTTCCTATCCTGCCCCTCCCCCATATCTTCCTAAATGCTCCTCTGTGGCCCTTTCATGGAGCAGGTGCTCACGGCCCTGGAGCCGAGGGTTGGCTGGCAAGCTCTACTTCACAAACTCCCCAGTCAATGGGAAGGCCATAGCCCCAGGTTCCCAGGTGCTGAGCTTTGAGACCCCAAAGGACTGACTTCTAACTGGCTGTTGGAAGAAAAGTCATGCCAGAGGGGGCTGCCAATAAGGGAGATCTGAGCAGCTCAGGCTCCCACTAGGTCTGCCTGATGACAAGGCAGGGCTGGGAGGGGGAGGGGAGAAAGGGGCAGAAGATCGGGTGACTTCAAAACTTGGGCTAATTGAAAGGGGCAAAGGGGAGGGGGAAACCAGGACTGGGCTCTGTTTTGAAGTACTGCCTCCCTGTAATGGATCTGCATGGAGAGGGATCCAGTTTGGCGCTGCTTTGAAGCAAGTTAGCACCGGCTTTCGGGGGCAAATTGAATTAGAGTTTAAGCCGGCTCCAAGCCAGCTCGGTGGAGGAGGGCAGCCTCTGAGAACACAAGGCTTTGAAAGAGAAGATGGGGGGTGGGAGGGGGCCACACAAGCCCAAAGAAAGAAAAGTCAAGCTCCAGTGCCTGGAGGGGAAATGGGACTTCAAAGTCCAATGTACAGGCTTTAGTGGGGGAGCCCCTCTCCTCCCCCCACCAAGAGTCCCCTGGGGACACTAGATCACTTGATTTCAATGGTGGCATTAGAAGACAATTTCTTTCTTCAAGCTTGGAATGGAGGCAGAGAGCTGGACCAGGAGTATTAAGGTGGATAGAGAGGAAGGAGGTTAGGGGACAGAGCTACCCTGATGAGAATGCCCCTTGCCAATCTTGGGCTGATCTGGGCAATGGAAAAAGGCTTCAGGTGTGATTTGGACTTGGCCTAACATTTGTGATTTGAAGGGCCCTCCCAGCTCTGACATTCCCAAGTCAGTTTTAGCCCATTGGATGTTCTCAATGGCCTCCGAACTCTAATATGCCATCTCCTATAGTCCCTCCCAGGCCAGGCATTTTGGCATGCTACCATCTAGTCGAGTTCAACATTTGATGTTGTCAATTTAGCTGTGCACCTTCTCTCCCAACTATGTTCTAAGGGCCCTTCTAATAATAATGACAGTAGTAGTAGTAGTAGTAGTAGTTGTAGTAGTACGAACTAACTTTATGGTGCTTATTACATACATTAACCCTAAATTCATGCTTTACAATTATTATCTATTGTGATCTTTACAACAACCCTGAGACGTAGGTGTCATTACACAGATGGGGAAATGGAGGCAGGTAGAAGTGAAATGACTTGCCCAAGGTCACCCAGTTTGTGTTTGAGGGTCTGTTTGAACTCAGCTCCTTCTGTCTCCAGGCCTGGTGCTCTGTGTACTATGGTGCCCCTTTTTGTTCACTTGGTCACTTTTCGGCCTTAGTCAAATCTTGGTGACCTCATTTGGGCTTCATTTGCAAGCCGCCCCGAGTTCACCTTCTGTAGCTTGTTTGTGCAGAAGGTGTTTCATCCGTTGAACTATTAGCTCCTTGAAGGCAGGAGCTGTTTCGTTTTAGTTTGTTGCCTTTCTTTGTATCCCCAGCACTTCCTACTGTGTGTGGCACATAGTGGGTGCTTAACAAATGCTGTGAGGCGCCGAGGCTATCTCCCTTCTTGCCCTGCCTTGGTTCCCGACTCTCTTGAGTGTCCTTGCTCGCAGGAGCCCAATTAGCTGGCATTTTGTCCCTGGGCAGAGATGGTGCAGGGAGGAGGGCTGGGCAGTCCCCCTCCTCTTCAGCCCCACACCGTCTTTTCATCCACTGTCTCTCGACAGCCCAGATAATGCTGAGATTTCATGCTCAATATTCTTGATGACAGCCGGACATCAAGACGTCAGCAGGGCGGACTGGAGAAGACTAAGTGAAAGCGTCACTTCCAAAGCCGAGCCCTTGTCCCAGCGAGCTGGGGCTGGCCTTCTGAGCTGTTATTTTCTTCCCTTGCATCTAAGGCAGCAGAATAAGGTCTTCTTGTTTCGTCCCTTTCTTTTCCTGATCGCAGTCTTTGCTTTTCCTTATAATACATATTGATTGCCACTCGAGAATCTCGCTGCTAGCGCCCTTAATCTTCTCTTATCTGTTCCCCGGCCCGGGAGCCAGGATTATCTGCTCTCACACCTGCTTTTTCTGCTCTCTCGAGCAACAAGACTTGGGCTCTTAGCGGCCCGGAGTCAGCTGGCCTCTTTTCTCGTCTGCTTTTTCTGGTCCCTGACCTGGTGCCACCCAGACCTGAGACCACAGAGAGAAAGGTCACTTCCCCAAGCTGGAAAGGGGAGGGGGGGCAGGAATCAGCAATTATATCCACCATTACAAGTTGAGGAGCGAAACACTTTAGCTAATCTACCTAGGACTTTCTCAATGTGGGTATTCCCTCCACTGACACAGATTGCAATCCATCCAGACCTGCCCAGCCCAGGTGACGCTTATCCATGTCTTCCCAGAAGGTCTGATAGAGTGGGGTCCAGCCAATGGGCCCATCCTTCTGACATTGTGCAGAGTCAGGGAGCACATGCGCTGGCCATTGGCTATGGAACCTGCCGATCTTTTTGTGGACGTGCATCCTTCCATAGCTTCTGCTGCCCCATAGCCCTTGGGGTGAGCCTCAGTCTCACTCCTTGGGAGACTGAGTCATGCAGCAAAACAAGAGCCTGTTTTCACTGAGAAGTCTGGGGCCAGGTTCTGAAGATTGATTTCCAGGCTATTTCCCTCCCCCTGCTCAGTTCTGGGGTCAGTTCACTGTCCATTGGCACAATCTAGGCACCAATTCATGGGCTGCATCTCACAGCCCAGGCAAGAGACATTCCACATCTACTGTCTTTCCCTTGTTTGGAGGGTTGGGCCCAATTAGCTTAAGTGATCTTGCTAACCCAAAATACTACCTTGCATTTCTATAGTACTAGAACAAATGAGGGTGAGTTTATTGGCCCTTTCTCTGTGCCCAGACCTGAGGATGCAAAGGGAAAGGAAAAACCCCAGCACCACCCCTCTCTGGAAGTTAACCTATGGTGCACATAGGTAAGGAATGATGGTCTCTGGGACATGGCCCATGGGAGAGAAAAAGAAGGGGATGGCAGAACCAAGGGTGTTTGGGCAATTGATGGTGAGGAAGTGAATCCTGTCTGGAGTCTGAGTTTTGATGTAGTGGGGGCTGAGGGCAGGTGAGGATATTTCACCATGACAGGTTTGAGGGTTGGTTCACAGATCAGGAAGGCTTGGGTTCCTACCCCATCTTGGGAGAATTTGATTTATAATGGGCTTCCTTCCTCGTCTGGAGGCAGGAAAAGGTGTCACTTTTATGAGGTCAGTATTTACAAGTATTTGGCAGATAGGGAAACTGAGAGTTCCCAAGATTAAGCTCAGGATGACACACACATCTAAATAAGTGTGGGGACTGGGATCCAGCTTAGGTCCAGCATGCCTCTTCTCTCACTGTTCCTTCCAAGGCTGCCATGAGGAACAGAAGATGAGGACCTTTGTCAGAAAGGGGAATTGGGGTAGGGTGATAGGATAGAGTTGGAAATACCGTCAAAGCAAGGAGGAAAATTCACCTTGGGATCCCTCATCTCTTTATTGGGTTTTGTGCCTAGGAGGGAGTAGGGAAGAAGATCGGCCCTTCTCTGGGATGCAGGGAGTGCTTTGAGGGGGTTCTCCTTGGGGGGGGTCAGTATTTACTCAAATATTTATCCCGTGATCCTCCCTTCCCTGTTCAGCCTTAGGAGATGGCCTTGAGAAGCTATTGTGGTACAAAGAAATGGAGTTAGGCTGGTGCTTGAACTCCAAGCCATAATGTCAGGGAGCTTCCCTTGACCTCCTTCAAGCTGGGGGCTTTCACCCCATTCCTAGAGACTTAGGGCAAAAGGAGAGGTGCTCCTGTTATGAGCCTGAGGCATCATCAGGGAAGGGAAGGGAGGGCCATAGGATGGAGGCCAGGTGTTGCCACAGATGACAGTACTCTCATCCCACCCTCTGCATGCCTATAGTCCCAAGGTTCTTGAGGTGCCAAGGGGGAAAATGAAAAAAATATAATACTACCCAATGGGAAGGAGACCACTATCCCCTTGGCAGGGCTGGTCCTGGATCAGAGGCCAACATGGCTGCTTCTGCCTCAAGCATCTATGTCCTCATAGTCCAGGGGTCACTGATACTGACATCCCTCTGAATGGAAGGACCCTTAGAGCTCACCTAGACCAGCTCCCTCATTTTTATAAAGGGGAAACCTGAAGGCTGAAGAAGAGATTTTCCAGCTTTAACTTTCCACCCCACCTTCTTCATCTCAGTTCTGGGAGTGAGGGGGATGATGGGGGGGACGAGAGGGAGCTTTAGTCTCAATTTCACTTGAGTCTGATCTACGCAGGAGGGAAGACAGCAGACAGATGTCATTGCTTAGGTGTCCCCACTGCACCTCTCCTTTCTTCTGGCTCAGTGGGGGGGCCCCATCTGCAAATGTCTTCAGTGCAGGCGGGCTCCCTAATCTGGGAATGGGCAACACAGTTCTCTGGCATACAGCCTGTCAAGCCAGAAGCTTCCCTTGAATATGCCCTGACCCAGGCACTGTTCTTCTATGACACAACCTAATTTCTTTTCTTTCTGAATCTCTGCTCCCACCCCATAGTTTGGGCCACTATGACCCTGCTCAGGAAAGGGCCCTCCCAAAGCTCTAGAGACACCTCCTCCCAGAAGACACCAGGCACTGCCACCTGAGCTGTTGAGGGGAAAGCCTCCTAGCATTTTCCTGGTGATTGTTGTTGGCACCATGCCATGACAGCAAAGATGCATTTCTCCATTATGGGAGTTCTGACCTCCAGCAGAGGAGGGGGAGCAGGAAGGGAGGTGGAAACAATAGCTCACCTTTGTATGGAACTTACCACAACTACCATGGGCAGGAGCTGCCCCTGGAAGAGCCCCCTTCTTCGATAGGAATCCGTGGTTCTTCTGTCAAGGTCACCCTAACAGAGTGGGGGACAAGCAAGTCCACTCGGTTCTCCACTCTCTCCAGGGGACAATGATGGACAGGCAAATCATCATCATCATCATCATCATCATCATCATCATCATCATCACTGGAGGGCTGGCCAAGGACTAGCTCTGGCCACTGGGAAAGCACAGTACCCCAGTCAAATGAGAGAGCTGAGAAAGATGAGGATGTTCTTGGAGGTAGGAGCAGAGAGGAGCCTGAAAACCATGCCTAGAACAGGGACCCTCAAAAGGGAGATGTGGACTCAGGAGGCGGCTGCTCTAAGGCTGCCTGCCTTTATTGTTCAGTGACACAAAGGCTTGCCAACCAATGCCAGACAGTGACTGCCTGGGCTCCCCAAACCCCCAGGCCCTTTGGGGGGAGGACAAGAACAATGCCTTCAACACCAGGAGGAAAAAGCCATGTTTTCTGTGGACTCAGCAAATGGGGTGAGGGGACATCGGGGCACTTGAGAATTCCAAGCCTGGAGCGAGGCCCTGCCACAGGGAATTTGGTGCTGTTCAGGCTCAAGATTCCCCAATCTCCCGCCAATGTGAGCTGCTGTGATAAGAAATGCTTTTGGATCCTGGGGAAAGGAGTCCGGGAGGAGCCCTGTCGGCACTTGGGGAGAAGGATGGCCCGAGAAGGAAGCCGGGAAAAGTGGGGGCTGGGAGCAGGGAAAGGAATCTGGGGTTCAGGGAAGGCAAGGAGTGGAAGCTGATAGTTCGGGGCCTGTGGGATCAGAGTGGGGGCTGAAGTCTCAGGGCCCTGGGGGAGGAGAGGGGGGGCTGAAGTCTCAGGGGCCTGGGGGAAGAGAGTGGGGGCTAGGCTCAGGGGCCCGGGGGAGGGCTGGAGGCTGAAGTCTCAGGGGCCCGGGGAGGGGAGTGGGGGCTGGATGAGGCGAATGGGAACTGGGAGGAGAGACTGAAGGCTTGGGGCTGGGGGCTGGGGGACTGGCAGCCAAATTCCCTGATGAACAAAAGGAGACTGCTCACTCTGGTTTTGATCCTCAGTCCGAGCTCCATCAAAGGGGGAGGAAGGAACTGCTTTTCATTTTTCAAATTGCAATAAATTAACATTTTCTCAAGCAAGGAAACCACAGGGAGAGCCTTAATTGCCAAATCTGGGGATCCACTCCAGCCCCCTGGCCAGCCAGTTCCCTGCTCAAGGTCTCCATGGAGCGGGGCAGGGAGTGGAAGAGGAACGGCATCCTTCAGTTCCCTCACACCTTGCCCTGGGCCTCCCTCTCTGTCCCAGCCAGCAGCCAGGCTGGCCTCTACATTCCCCATTCACTGGAATGTAGGCAGCTTGATGCATTCCCATTTGGCAGACCAAGAAACTGAGGTGTGCTGGAGTCAAAAGACTCTGGCAGGGGCAGCTCGCTGAGGAAGCAGAGGAGGGACAACAGGACCCATCCCCATTGGGGCCACATCCTGGCAATTCCCTTCTCTGGGTTTCCATTTGCCCCTTTGTGAAAGGAAGAGAGTGAATTCCTTGGACAGATTCTCCAAGAACCCTGAATCCAACACTGCTCGCTGGCTGATGCAAAGTCCCTTGGCCTCTCAAAGTCCAGATGGGGTCAGCCCAAGTATGTACCGAGCCCTTGGGGATCCACATAGAAAATCCCAGGAGGTCCCTGACCCCGAGGAGCTTCCCTGCTGAAGCCAGAGGGAGGGATGATGGCCAGAGAGGATGCTTTGCTAGACAAAGTTGCCCCAATGAGGGAGATGGGAACAGGCACAGCCCATCCAAGAACAACTGAGCTGATTTGATTCTGGTTCCAGACCTGGAGGGAGGGCAAAGGGAGAATAAAAGTGGAGGCCTGGTGGAGGAGGAGGGCCAGGAAGCAAGTGGAGTGAAGCAAAAGAAGGGGTTTTCCTGAGCCAGTGTTGGGAAGAGGCTGTCACTAACCCTCAAAGCCTGACCCAAAGGTGGTAGTTCTGCCTGAGTCTCTGGTGCAACTGACCAGATGGTGGGAAGGCAAGGAGCCCATGGAAGGTGTGCTCAAAGAGGTGACAGCCAGGCCCTGGGCCCAAAGCCTTAGGGGCAGCTTGGACTTTGCCTGCCCCTCCTCTCCTGAATGGAACAGCCCAGGCCCCCTGCCCCCCAGCCCCACTTCCCAGCCAGCACTGCCCCATAGTTTACATGCTGGGATTCCCAGGAGCTGAGACTTCCAAACAAAAGCCCCCAAGCTTGGATTTATCAGCCATGCTATTAAAACAGTCATTTTTCAGCTGCCTAATGTTTCCAACTTGCGCTCTAATCCAGCGGGTAAATATTTACAGAGCCTGACACGGCCCCTAGACCACTTACTCTCCTGCCAAACTTCCACTGCCCTGTCGTTCTGTTGGGAGCAGAAAAGGCTGCAAGACTGGGGGGAGAGGCCCAGATTAGAGCAGGCTCCTCCAAGCCCTTCCTCGACTGCAGGCTCACTCTTAGGTGAACATGGGCCCTAGACAGATCAATGGTATGTCTCTCAATCCATTTCTCCAGGTAAAATTAGGTCATGGCTAGTATTAAGGCAAGGAGGGAAAACTGAAATCAGTGTGTGTGTGTGTGTGTGTGTGTGTGTGTGTGTGTGTGTGTGTGATTGTGTGTGAGTGTGTATATGTGTGTATGGGTGTGGGTGGGTGTGAGTGTGTGTTTATGTGTATATATGTGTGTGTAAGTGTATATGTGTGCATATGTGTGTGTGAGTGAGTCTGTGTGTGTGTGTGTGTGTGTGTGTCTGTGTATACACCTCTGGTGGGTGGGGAGCCTTCACCCTTGCCTGCCTTACTATAGTATGACAGAATGAGGCTTTGTGTCGTTTGGAAGAGGCCTCCGAGGTCCAGCATCCAGCCAGTGGGAGGGCACCCAGCCCCCTTTGGGACAGCTCTTGCACCACCCAAGTGCTCCTTGACTGGCTCTTACTGATGCTGAACCTAACTTGGCCTTTCCGAAGCTTGTGCCCTTAGTCCTAGCCCCTTTCAGAATGAACCCAATCCCTGTTCCACAAATGATTCTAAAGTACAGTTTTTATGTGCCCCCCCCCCAGTTTTCTCTTGTGGGCTGGGCATCCCTAGGTCTTTTAACTGTTCCTTGCATAGTATTTGATCTTCAGGCTCCCAACACTATCTTGCACCTTCCCCTGCTCATCAATCCCCTTCCTAAAAGCTATTACCGTCAGAGTAACCACTCTGGGCCTGGGCACTTTGAAGCTATGATCAGGGGCTTGGGGTCAGAGCCTAGATCTGCTGCATCAGACATTTGTACAAAAGCACTTATCACAGCACCTGGCACACGGGAGGCTCTCCATGGATGCTAATTCTTTGTCCCTTCCTTCTCTCCCTTCAGGGATCATCTTCAGAAATCTTGAGGTGTAATTGAAAATGGAAATGCATGAAAAGATGGTAGAGGAGCCTTAGGGCTTTGGTAGCAGCAGCTAGGGGCACTCCTTTCTTCTCCCCCTTCAGCTCCAGGGACAGCTGTGACCCTCCTCTGATGTGGGGACCCATCTGATGCTCTCAGCTCATTCATAGGTAAGTGCTGCCCAGCTACCTGGAGAATTCTGCCCCCAGGGAGAGCAGGTAGTCCCCAGGATGGAGCCTGGACTGGCCAACTCAGTGTGGATTTTGGTTTTCAGCAGTTACATAGGTCCCGTCTCCTGGTGGAAGTGATAAGACTGGAGGAGGGGGCAGGAATCCCAAGGACACTGAGCTGCACTGGCCTTCCTATTGTTTGGAACAGGGCAATTGTCAGGATTGTGCTGATGAAGATGGTGGGAATGAGTATAGGGCACTTCGCTGGCTGCCAAAGTATGTCTGGCTCATTAGCTCCTTCCTTTCCCCTGACACTTTCCTTTTGAGAAACCCACATTAGAAAAAATTGAAAAACTGAGGCCCCTGGAGTAGCACTTGGGGTTACATGTCCCAAGTCCCTTGGACTCACAGCTGGTCCCTTGTTAGAGCTAGGATCAAGAATCTTCAGCTCTTCTGTCAGTGGGGGACAAGGGGCTAAAGACCATATTTCCAGCTGAAGCCTACCCCAACCCCAACCATGTTGCCTGAGGCCAAGGAGGGCTGGTGAAAGGGGGGTTGTCTAACATCCTCACCTCAGGGGTTCAACCAGACCTGCTTCCTTCCCCTTGGGTCCAGGCCCAGCCTGGAACTCCACAGTCAGTCTGGGAGTGGGCAGTACTACTCATCCAGAATTCCAAAGCAATGGGAGCTGGGGAAGGGAAGGGCCCTCCTCCCTTTAAGAGAGCCATGGTGCATCTTGGATTTTATTGAATTGTATGCCATTCCAGCCTTGTCCTTGAGAGGCCCAGCCTCTGCTCATTTTCACTGTCCTCATCTCTGTGGGATCTTAGGAATCGTTTGGATGTAAATGCATGTGGCATATGTTTAGGAAGGGGGTGCAGAGGATTTCACTTGTGCTAGAAGGCTCAGCAGTGGAGATCTGCCTGGAGCTGTGGGAGAAGCTGCCAGTGCATCAGAGACATTCTGTGGCCCCCTCTGCCCACGTGCCATTCTCTGAGTTGGTTGAGAGGCCCTCTCAAGGTGATGGATGGAGCCCTGATCCCCCCCCCCCAATGAGAGGCTCAAATCAAAACCAGGTGAAGTGCCTCAAAGGCAGTCAGGCCTGGTCTTTGAGGGAGGGTGTGGATGTGATCAATCCCACTGTCAACTGGAGATACCACCCTTGAGCTGGGGTGTGGGCATGGGGGCTACAGGGAGGAGGGTGTGACCAAAGTCAGTGCTGAGAAAGGGTGCACCCCCCCCTGCCTCGACACTACCTGCATATCTACCCCCACATTCCCCATAATTGGGCCCCAGAAGGCCCACAAAAGCCCCCCTCAACCAAAGCCTCACACTGGGCCTCCTCCCCAGATCCTAAAGAGAGCTAGCTGCTAGGGAGACGAGGCTCGGCCAGGCTAGAACTTGGTTTTGGCTGAACTGAGAGGGGCTACAATAGCAGAAATAGGTACAAGAAGGTCTCTCATCTCCTGCCCCTAAGTCCCCGTAAACATACTTAGCAGTAAGGCTTAGGAATGGACTTCACAATGATGAACTAGTAAAGGGGGAGGAGGCCCTCATCAGGGCAGCCTGGGGTCCAGCTGGCCTGTAGCCCTAGAAGAGAGGGCAAGGCTAGCTAGGCAAAGCCTTTCATGCCTCCTCCCTGCTTCCCAGCCCTCCTCAGGCACCACTCCCTCTGGCTAATGACCCAATGAACTGGCTGGAGAGGGGAAGGGGCTACAAAGCCTGAATATTGGCAAGGGGGGTGGCAGGGAACAGAGCCAGGCAGAGGGCAAGAACTCTTTCTTTTAGGCTTTGGATCTCCAATCCCCTTCACAGTGCCTGAGCATTGTAGGCCCTTGACAAATGCCTGTGGGATGGGCTTTGATAGAAGGAAAATGAAGGGGGGGACTGGGCGGGATGGAAAAGGAGAGATCAGAGAGAGGGGGGAGGGGAAAGGAGAAGAGGAAGAAAAGGGAAGGGGAAGAAGATGGGGGAGGGGGGAGGGAGAAAAAGAGAAAGAGGGGAAGGGTGACTGGGAGAGGGGGGAGGGGAAAGAGCAGAAGCTGGGGAGAGAGCGAGAGGGCGATCAGCCTCAGAGCTTCCTTGAACTCCCAGTTATTTTAAAGATTATGAAATTCCACTGCACTTTGCCAGAGAAGGAGGCTTTGGAGTTCAGAGATGGGAAACGACTTAACCAGGGTCTCAGTGTATCAGTGGGGGGGGGGGGGGGAGAAGCTCAAGGAGGGAAGAGGACAAGGAAGAAGAAAGGGACGGGGAGGAGGAGTATGGAGGTGCAGGAATGGGAGGGAAAGGAGACTCCCAAGCCAAACTGAGCCCCTCTCCACTCCCCACCCCCGGCCTGGCCAGCGCCAGAAGGGGAAGCTCCAAATGAAACACCTCGTCCCTGGGAGTGGAGCTATGACCCCGTCAGAAGAGGATTAAAGGGACGCCCAAAAGGAAACGGGTGGGTGGCGGGAGAAAGAAGTTTGGGGGAGAGGGAGGCTGAGGAGCTGCACCCCCACCCGCACTCCGCCCCACTGCCTTCCCACTGGCATCCGAGCCGCGGGGCGCCCTCATTTGCCACGCAGCAGCAGCGCCCCCGTGTGGCCGCAGACCGCAACGCTCATACGGGGCTGAGCTGAGGACTGGCCTGGGGTAGCGCTGGGGCCGGTGCTGTCCCCGGTGCTGGTGCCGCGACTGAGGCCTGAGCGGAGGTGGGCAGCCCAGCAGCCCGGCTGGGACCTGAGTCAGTCTCCAGGCCCTGACACTGTACTGCCTGAGAATGTAGTCAGAGGTCCGGGGATGGCTTTAGCCACGAAAAGAAAAATTTGGGGAGCCCGTTTTGTTTAGGGTAAGAAATGGGATTAGCCTAGTGCTGTCGTTTGGTCTCAAAGGGTAGAGCCAGTAGCAGGGGCAGGGGAGGGGCGGCCCTCCTGACAATGTAAAGTGGACTTCTCGTCTTTGTCGGAGTTGGCCCTGATGGCCCCCAATGGCCCTCGGAAGTCCCCCGTCTTCCTGGGCCCCAGGGGCAGAATCCCAGTAGCATCTTCTCCTCCCCTCTTTCCCTCACCAAATCTTGTCATTTCTACTCGCCAGTATCTCTCCCCGTACATGCTCCTCACCGTAGGTAAGGGCTTCATCACCTTTCACCAGGACTAGTACACTAGCCTTCTGACCGGCCTCCCTGCTTCCAGCCTCTGCTCCATTCCCCCATTCAGCTGTCAAAGTGATTTTGCTAAACCAACCATCTCCTCCTCCCCTCCCCTGCTCCCAATCAACCCCAGTGGCTCCCCATTACTTTCAGGTCCAGATGTAAGACCACATTTGACCTTCAAAACTCTTCAGAACCTGGCTCCCCAACCTTTCCAGTCTCTTTATGCTCCATTCCCTTTCGGACATTTTACACTGACCTTCTCATTAATGCTCATGCTTGACTCTCCACCTCACACTCAGTGCCTCTGCATTAGATGTAGCCCCTGCCTTCTCACCTTTGTCTGAGGGAGTTTCAGCTTAAATATGGCCTTCCCCTTCCCCAATTGCTTCTGTTTTCTTCTCGGAGATTACACCACCACCACCAAATACCCTGCCTATATCTTGCATGTTTTCCTCATCAGAATCTGAACTCCCTGAAGGCAAGGATCTTGATGTTTTGGCCCTTTTTTGTATCCTCAAGGCTTACCACAGGGCTTGGGACCCAGTAGGCACTTTATAAGTGTCAATAGACTGACTGCCCACCACCTACTAATACCTAATACATAGAGTCCAGCTGCATAGAAGATGAAACAAATCATAGATTCTCTCCCTCTGTCTCTCTGTTTCTCTCTCTCTCTCTCTCTCTCTCTCTCTCTCTCTCTCTCTCTCCCCCTCCTTTCTTCCCTCCTTCACCAGCTGTTTCTGTCTGTTTCCACCTCCCTCTCTCAGTCTTTCACTTCCTCTGTATCTGTCTCTGTATATCTCTCCTCTCTCTGTCACTCTTTCTCTGTCTCTCTCTGTCTGCCTGTTTCTCTGATTTACAAATCACTTTCCTCAGAACAGTCTAGTACAAGGGTGGGGAACCTTCAGCCTCAAGGCCACATGTGGCCCTCTAGGTCCTCAAGTGCAGCCCTTTGACTAGATCCAAACTTCACAGAACAAAACCCCTTAATAAAAGGATTTATTCTGTAGAACTTGAGCTCAGTCAAAAGGTGATATGCTGCCTCAAGGCCAAAGGTTCCCCACGCCTGGTCTAGTACTATGGAAGGTACACAAATCATCACCCTCATTATCTTCATGAGGAACATGAAGCCCAGAGAAGGAAAGTGATTTTCCCAGAGTGCACAGCTAGGCTGTAAAGCAAGGTGGAAAGAGCCCAAATCCCAAGCCATTTCTCCTGGTACCAGCACCATGCTTCTCATTGATGCACACACATTCCTGCATGCACATGTGTTCATCTGTCCTTCGGACAATCATGAAAGTAAGTACCTTGTCCAGAGGCCCTTATGAAGAAGGCCAGGGTGGGGTTGGCTATAGCACCACCTGGAGGCAGGGGCTGAAACCAGAGACACATGAGATGCATATCATGTGACTTGTTTCTTTGTCCCCTCCTTGAGATGCCCTTCACTTGCCTCCCAGGTTGCTGAGTAGAGCTCTGGAAATGGTGATCTTGAACTTCCAACCGACCCTGGGACTCCCAGGCTGGCTGCTTTGTCCTGAGGACACTAGTGGGAGACAAACAGAAGAAATAGAGGATAGCTCTCTGTGTCATCTTCTCCCATGTATTCGATGGCCATCAGCCTGCCCTCACCTGTCTCCTGAACTCTAACCTAGTGGATGTCTCAGGCTGGTTATTCAGACGTCCTTCCCCCTGTGCACCCTCCTTAGAACTTCGTAGAGTCAAACTTCTGTTTACCCAGGGTTAAAACCTTAGCATCACCCTCAACTCCTCCCACACAAACACCCTGTTCCCTTCTCTCTATTCCACCATAGCTCATTCCTTCATCTTTTCTGGCCCACACTGTATGGAATAACCTCTTATGTCACAAATGTTAGTACTGTCCTCTGAGATTCCTTCTCACTACATCTCCCTCCTATCTTTCCAGTCTTTGGATTCCTAGGGGTTTTTATCCTGTTGATGTGAAATGGCACTGGGGAAAGAATTTGAACCCATTCCCCTGACTTCAGGTCCAGTGACCTGTCCACTTCCACACCAGTCACAGGATTCCATTGACACAAAACCTAATAAGAATAACCTTCAAAGTGGAACAATTTTATACATTTCATTCTCACAAGAGAGGAAAAGGAAGAATCACTGGCTCCATTCTGCAGATGAATACACTGAGGCCTAGAGAAGTGAATTAATTTTCCCAATTTCACACAGCCAGGTTGGTGACAGAGAAAGTGCTCCAAACTGTGCCTGGGACAGGCAGCACCCAGAGGCCCTCAGTGGAATGGCAGCAAGGCTGAAGAAGCAGCATGCTGCCAGTTTTCTTGCCCTCCTCTGTCTCTCTCGATCCAGCATCACTTGGCCCAGAACATCCCTCTATATGTCCCAACACTCACCCCCTCCCACCCCATCCCAGTATTTAACCTGAATAACCTACATCCCCCCAGTCTTCCTTTGCCGTTCCCCCAGACTTCTCCCCATCTATTTGAGAGGTCAGCTTAGAGGGCTGATTGCCACAGAGTGAGGCAGCCAGGAAAGCCAAGTCATAAATCCTGGCCAGAGTAGTAGGGCGTCCCCCAATATCCCAGCTTTCTTGACTATATGGCCTACTGGATGCCCAGTGGTACCCAGGCTCCCACTGGAGTTCTCCAGGCCTGCTTGCTCTGGATCCAGGCTCCTAGGGCTCTCCCCTAAGGGTTGAAGAGGCCTGCTGTTCCAGACTCCTAGCTGCCCCCAGTTAGGGGGGCCCTAACTTGGCTCCAAACCTGTTTCCTCCCCTAGCCTGCCCTGGTCTGTAGCTGGCCTATTCCCCAGTGTCTCTAGCTGGCCCCTTTCCCCATGATTCACTGGACCTCTGGGAGTCAGCTTAGGGCCTCCTAATAGACCTGTCTTTAAGAAGTTTTTTCCTGCTACTCAGTGTTAGTGCTTAATATGCAGTTACCCTCTGAAAATGGACCAGAAAATGACTCCATGGGGTCCCCATTTATTCTCCAGCCACAATTCCAGGCCAACTTGATCCAGTTTTCAAGTTGAAAAATGGCCTTTTGGAACCTCAAGCTCCACCCAGGTCCTAAATCTCCAGCCCAGCTGTTGGCTTCTCCTGCCTCATCTCCCTTGGCTTCCCTTGCCCAGTAAGCAAGATTTGGGGGGCCAGCTAGAGGAAAAGGGGAAAAGGAGACCCTGCCAATGGGGCTGCTGAAGCTGAAAACAAGTGAGAGCCAACTCCTGTCACTCTAGTGGGGGGCAGCAGGGAAAGAAGGAAGGGAGGAAGAAGGGAAGGAAGGAAGGGAGGGAGGGAGGGAGAGAGGAAGGGAGGGAGGGAGGGAGGGAGAGAGGAAGGATGGCAGGAAGGAGGGGAGGAAGGAAGTAAGGGAGGGAGGAAACAATGGAATGAGGGAGGGAGGAAGGCAGGGAGAAAATCGTTACTAAATATCCACTCTGTGCCAGTCACTGTACTAAGTGATTTATACACATTATCTTATTTAACCCTCACAACAATCCTAGGAGGTAGGTGCTATTATTATCTCCATTTTAAAGACAAGGAAATTGAGGTAGACAGAAATTGACTGACTTCCCCAAGCTCACACAGCAGCAAGTGTCTGGGGTTGGATTTGAACTCAGGCCTTCCTGACTCCAGATCCAGCTCTCTATCCACTGTCTATGGGGCCTGGTTAAAGGGGGAAGCTCTTTTCATGTTGGTTGGGCCACCATTGCTACTATGGAGCCAGGGACTTGTTTCAGGCATTGTGTTCTGCTTGGCTAACCAGCCAACCTTCCAGCTCCCTGAACAGGAAAAGCAACAGGGGGCCAGAGAGGGAGAGGACCTCTGAGGTCACCCAGTCAGGTTCCCTGTTTGAGGGCCCTTATCTTCTCTGCAGGTCATGCTTACCAAGGAAAGATGAAGAAAGCTCAGAGCTCTCTTTACAGACAAGCATCCACTTAGGCTAGTGTTGGCCAATTTTCACCAGGGCCAGCTACCTTTGGGAATCTACCCAGTTATTCCCAAGGCCTATGGATAGGGCCCAGACTAAGAGACCCTGACAGCTGGAGGTGGGGGATTGGGAAAGGGAGGGGATGCCCTGCTCTCCCAGGAGCACCCAAATAAGGCCTTGTTGCCAAGGGAGCTCCAAGGGAGATACCCTGATTCTCAGCAGACAATGGGGGACAGAAGCCAAGCACTGAGAGACCATCCATCATAAATGGCTCCAGTACCTTATTCAGGCATGGTGTCAGAGCTCAGCTCCATCCCTTGCACCACAATGACCATCCAGTTCTTTCTTCTGGGCTCACTGCCTTTTGCATGGGTAAGACAACAACTGAGAACTCATCTCTTCCATGGAACATCTTTGACTCCAAGCCTGTGCTGGGGATCAGGCTGCAGTTGTCAGCCATATGTCCCTGATAGTCAAGGAGCCAGGACATACAGGGAGCCCAGACTGCATCAACGGGGCCTTCCAAGATTGTGTTGAGTCCAACCCTGGCTTGTGCAGGAAGCCACTCTCTAACACACCCAACAAGGGGCCATTTGGTCTCTGTCTGGAGATGACCAGAGAAGAGGGGCCCCACTGCCTGATCAACAGGCTCCCTAGGCAGTCCAGTGCCTTTGGACAACTCTAACCATTGCAGTCTCACCCTGGGCTTAAATTTGCAGCTGCCACCCTTTGGGATTGAGCCAAACAAGGTGAATCCCCCTCCTTCCCAGCAGCTTTTCACAGTTGAAGAAAAACAGGATCCCCTCAAGTCTTTTCTTGAAAAGGCTAAATATCAATCAAAGACTTCAATCAATCCTAATATTTCGCCATCGGCCCTGCTTGCCTTCCCCTGGATGGCTCTTAGTTTCCTAAACTGGAGCAGCCAGGACAGAACACAGGTGCCCAGATGCAGTCTGACTATGGCAGGATTCAGTGAGTGGGATGATGGCCCCCCTCGCCATGAGTTTTGCCTCTCTTAAAGCAGCACAAGGTCACATTATTATTAGTTTTTGGGTGTCATAGCATATTGTTGATCCGTATTGAGTTTGTGGTCCACTCAGCCCGACAGATCTTTTTCAGATGAACTACTACCTATTTACATCTTGCATATATGAAAGTCAATTCTTTGAACCCAGATACAACTTCATTGTTATCCCTAGTAAACTTCATCTAATTAGATTGATTCCAGAATTACAACCTGTCAAGACCTGTTCAGGCCTTAATTCTGTCACTCAGCACCATTTTATCCGGTCCTTTATTTGGGGGAGGGGCGTCCCTCTATGAGTGTAGAAAGCCTTTCCTCTTCTGGGGAGCAGAACAACGAGCCCCCAATGTGTCCAGTCCTTCAGGATGTTCTGACCCCCTCCACCTCGATCTTGGACTAGGGAGGGAAAGGCTTTTACTCGCTTAAATACAAACAAGTTTGACAACACTTTTTGTGGTAGCAAAGAGCTGCGAACAGCCCATCAGATGGAGAATAACGGAACAGATGTTGCTTCATAAACATAATGAGGTATTAATGAGGCACGTGAAATTATGGCTATGACAAAGAGGGAGAAGCATGGGAATCCTTACCTGAGCTCCTGCAGGGTCTTGAGATAATCATACGAGTTGACCTATGTATGTCTAGGTATGTCTATGTACATAGAAATATAGACAACTAGAATAAGGAATGATGGTGACAGGAAGCGTGATCACCGAAAACCAACCCAAGAGAACACACTTGACCCCAAAGAGGAGAGCTGTGGAGACTTCTTTCCCTGCCATGTTGGGGCCCAGGGCCCAGAAACCACTTTTATTGTCTGCGTTTGTTTCAATGTATTGACTGGTTTTGCTGGGTTTTTCCCTTTTTTCTTTAAAAACAAACCTTGGAGCCTAAAATAGTAGATAGCATCTGAGTAGAAACAGCGTGTCCAAGGCACTCTGCCCCCAGATTCCCCCCAAACTATGTAAAAGGGGACTCTGAACAACTCCTGGAGCCCCAGCACCCACAGAAGGACACAGAGAAGCTAACCTCCCACTGAGGACATCCCAGCAGCCCTGCAGGAAGGACCAGCACAGCTCTCTGGGAGCTGGCAGTGCAGCGCATAGCGAGCAGAGAGCAGAGCCCAGGTCCGCCTGAGCGGTGGTTTTAGCCCCAGGGCGGCCCCAGAACACCAGATGCTTTGGCGACTCCAGAATTGTCAACATAGACATGCCTAGGACAAAGTGAGAGGTTAGTGCCCTATGGACTTTGGGACCAGTATTTGGGGAACACGTCGGCTCGCTCCCCTGGGGGCTAGAAGCCACTGAGGAGACACGCCATTTTGGAGTTTTCAGAGGCAGCTCCAGCTCCTGGCCTGCGAACTGTAGGGAGATCCAGCGATCAGTCTTGGGGGGTAATCGCTCTAGCTTTAACCTCCCTGGATCTGGATTGTGATCTGGGGGGGATGTCTGGGGTGGGTATCCAGCTTGCCAGAAAGCTGTGAAGACCCCAACGTTCGGGACGAAAGCTCTCCTGTCTGGTGGCAGAGTCTTACTGTGGCAACAAGCCCAAAAGTCAAGTAATTAAGTGGCAACATGTCAAGGCAAAGGAAACAAACAGAAAAATGCTACCTTAGACTCCTATTTTGGGGGCAAAGAGGATCGAAGCATAGAACAGGGGGAGGACTGTGAGGTCAGAAATCCTGCTCCAAAATCCCCAAAGGAAAATATGAGTGGGTTACAGGCCATAGAGGACCTTAAGAAGGACTTTAAAAATCAAATAAGAGAAGTGGAGGAAAAATTGGGAAGAGAAATGAGAAGGATGCAGGAAAAGTATGAAATGAGGTCAACAGCCTGACTGAGGAAAACAACACCTTAAAAAATAGACTAACTCAAATGGCAAAGGAGGCCCAAAAGGGCAATGAGGGGAAGAATGCCTTAAAAAGTCGAATTTGCCAGATGGAAAAAGAATCTCCAAAGCTCACTGAGGAGATTCATTCCTTCAGAGTTAGACTGGAGCAAATGGAAGCTAATGACTTTATGAGAAAGCAAGATGCTGTTAAGCAGATCCAAACAAACAAAAGATTAGAAGGCAATGTGAAATATATCATGGGAAAAACCACTGACCTGGAAAATAGATCCAGGAGAGACAATTTAAAAATTATTGGACTACCTGAAAGCCATGATCAAAGAAAGAACCTAGAAATCACCCTTCAAGAAATTCTCAAGAAAATTGCCCTGATGTTTTAGATCCAGAGGGCAAAATAGAGGTTGAAAGAATCCACCAAACACCTCCTGAAAAAGATCCCAAAAAGAAAACTCCCAGGAATATCATAGCCAGGTTCCAGAATCCCCAGATCAAGGAGAAAATACTCCAAGCAGCCAGGAAGAAACAATTTCAATATTGTGGAAACACAATCAGAATAGCCCAGGATCTGGCAGCTTCTACACTGAGGGATGGAAGGGCATGGAATATGATATTCCAGAGGGCAAAAGAGCTGGCAATGAACCCAAGGGTCACCTACACAGCAAAACTGAGTATTTTGTTTCAGGGCAAAATATGGTCATTCAGTGGAATCGAGGACTTTCAAGCATTCTTGAGGAAAAAACCAGAGTTGAATAGAAAATTTGACATTCAGACACAAGAAGCAAGAGATGCCTGAGAAGGTAATCAGGGAAAAGAAATCAAAAGGAACTTATCAAAGTTGACCTATTTACATTCCTATATGGAAAAACAATAACTGTGACTGATAAAACCCCTCTCAGTATGAAAATAATGGAAGAAGGGTGTGTGGTCATTTGAATACATATGTTAATGGGTGTATATATGTTTACAGTTATACATGGATAGAGGGCATAGGTTGAATTTATTGGGAAGGGATGATACTTAAGGGGTGAAATTATGAGGTGAGAGAGGAAAGTGGCAAGAGGAGATGGGGAGAGACAGGGTAGGGTAAACTATCTCATGTAGAAGAAGCAAAGAGAAGTGGCTGCAACGGAGGGGGAGAATAGGAAGGCAAAAAGGCAAAACCACATTCTCATTGAATTTGGTTCAGGGAGAGAATGACGTACATACTAAATGGGATATCTCACCCTGCAGCAGAATAGGGGGAAGGGGGATGAGAGGAGGGATGATGGATGGGAGGGCATTCTTGGGGGGAGGGGAGGTTGGAAGTACCCACTATAGAAGAGGGACAGGATCAAGTAGGGAATGGATCAGGTGGGGAGTGGGATGGGTGGGAGGGAATTATAAGCAGCCTTGTACAATATATCTACTATGGTAATGTTTTGCATAGCTAGACATGTACAACATATACTGAATTACTTATATTCCCAGAAGGAATGGGTGACAAGGGAGAAAGGGAATGGATCTGAAATTAGAGGTCTTAAAATTAAATGTTTCAAATATATATATAAAGAATACCTTTCTTCCCCCTGGAAGCATTCATTGGAATACCCTTCCCACCACTGAAACAAGGTTTCCTCTGTCTTTCTCCCCTCTTTGCCTCCCAGTCCATTCTCCAGTAGGGGCTCTTCCTGAGAAGTTACAGGAGTCATTTTCCCATCATTGGCAACCTTTGGCTTGGTTAAGGCACATCACATATTCCCATCTCTTTTTTTCCTTCCTCTCCCATTCTGAGGTTTAGTCCTACAACATTTTGGATGTATCTGTAGGTGGGCTACTGTAAAGGTTAGCCAGTGTTTCAGGTCTGCTTCTCCACCATCTTTTCTCTTTGATTTTGGATTTCACTCTTGTCTTCTTGTGTACTTTTAGAAAGAAATCACTTTGTGGTCTTTCCATGGTTATTTTCTTGTGTCCTTTGTTGCTGTGATTGTTTACCTTCTTTGTATACCTGCTATCTGGTGTGTTTGCAAAGCAAATAATTTGTTTGAGTCTTTTCCCCCCTCACAAATCCTTTGAAGGTCTCTTTTTTATTGAACAATGTTTTATTAAACAAATGTCTTTTTTATTAATAATTTCCAAAAACGTTTCCAGCAAGTTTCTCTGATAAAGATCTCATTTCTCCAATATAGAGAAAACGGAGTCAAATTTATAAAAATACAAGTCATTCCTCAATTGACAAATGACCAGAGAACATGAACAGGCAGTTTTCAGAGGGAGAAATCAAAGCTATCTGTAGTCATAGGAACAAATGCTCTAAATCACTATTGAATAGAGAAATGCAAATTAAAATAATTTTGCAGTGCCACCCCACACCCAGCAGATTGGTTGACATGACAGAGACAGCAAATGACAAACTGGTTGACAAATGCACAGTTGGTGGAGTTGTGAACTAGTCCAACCATTCCAGAGAACAGTTTGGAACTATGCCCAAAGGGCTATAAAATTGTGTATGCCCTTTGACCCAGCAATACCACTTCTAGGGCTGTATCCCAAAGAGATTTTTAAAAAGGAAAAGGACCTATATATACAAAAAATATTTATAGCGGCTTTTTTTTGTGGTGGTGGCAAAGAATTGGGAACTTGGAATGCATAGACCAGAAGAAGGGGCGGGAGCTTTGAGGACAGGAAACTTCACAAACTAAATGAGTTCTGCTCTATTCAAAATGCTTCAAAAGCCATGTGAACTCCCAGGGGAGACTTGCTCACGTTTTCTGGCCTCTACAAAGAGCTGGCTGAGCAGGATGTCTCCGGGAGCTGCTCGCTCAAGCCAGAGGAAGTTTGGCTTAAGGGTCACTGTCCAGGTCATGGGGCACCAATGATGGCACCAATCAGCTTCTCTGATGCCCAGGGGTCATTGCCTATATCAGCTGATTGTGCGTTGCTAAGGAACAAGCTGGGAAAACTAGGGAGAGAAGGGGAGGGCTTTCCCAACACCTGCCATAAGCTCAGCACCCCTGATCTGGTTTCTGGAGGGATGGAGAAGCTACCAATTCCTTTGAGAAATGATGGGGAAGAGAGAGAATGTACAAAGGGCACCCCCAAGGAGCCTGACAGTCTGGATTGCCCTACAGGATGCCCAGCTGGTCCCTGAGCTGCCCGCTGTCTAGCTGATCTCCCTCTCTCCAAATGAAGAAGAAATGTCATTATTCAGGGAAAAGAGGCTCCTGGTGGGGAGAGAAGAGCCAGAGCCAGGAGTGTCTGTGGATTGGAGAAGAGGGCAGGGAGGAGGAAGGAAAGAAAGGAGAGGAAGCAGTGGCGTGGGGGTGGGGTGGGGTGGGGCTGGAAAGATAGGAGTGAGAGGAATAAGAAGAGGAAAGATTAGATGGGGAGGAAAGGCAGTGTGAGAAGAAGGAAAGGAGGGAAAAGAAGAGGGATGGGGGAGGGGGCTGGCTGACCTCCCACCAGTGGCCTTAGCACTTGGATTTCTAGAAAGAGAACTTTCCCGGCCAAACCATAAAGATTTTAGCGACACTCCCAGCAGCCTGCTAAAAGTCTGATTCTACTGACCACAATCTACCTAAGAAATAGGCCAGGACAGGGGTCCCCTTCATGAAAGGATTCATTCTGTAAAACTTGGACTCAGTCAAAAGACCCCACTTGAGGACCTAGAGGACCACTCATGGACTCCTGGCTGCAGGTGCACCTCTGGGCTGGGATGTTTGGTCTAGACCCTGCCCCACCCTGTTCTGCCTAGCCCTGTCCTTCCCCTTCTCTAGATCCACCCTGTCCCTTCTCTCACTGAGAGAGGAACAGGGAAGAAGCCCTAGAAGGGTCCTGGCCTGAATCTGTCCTAGGCTGAATCACCAGAAGGGCCTAGGATCTGGCTGAGAGCCAGGGCTCAGACCTGGGGTAAAGGGTGATAATGATTAGAGCTGTCCAGAAGGGAGTTGGGCATTGCTTATCATTGCAGAGAGTTAGCTCGAGGCTGGATGGTACCTGTCCAGATTCTGTGTTTCTATGAATGTTGAACACCAGGGAAGGGGAGAACTGGTGGAGAGCAGGGCTCCTTTGCCTGTGGTCTTCCAAATACTTTGAGAATCATATTTCAATGGAATTAGTCTCCTTTGTAATTCCATGTATTTCCTATATTTAAATGCCAGATTCTCACCAGACAGAATGCCACAGACAAAGTCAAGGACGATTACCTTAGAACCACATATCCTGATTTATTCAGCTTTCCCCCAAGTGCACCCCTTTAGGTCCCAGGGCTTTATTTTCTTGCCCCTATTCATCCCCTCTTCTCTATCAAGAAATACCATATATGACTTGGTTGTAACGATTCCCTCCCTGGTGTTCTCACTCTTACCGCCATCCCTGGAGTTCCTTCACCGATGGTTCTCATCCCTTTGTCTCCTTTCAGTAGAAGGGAAAGGGGATGAATGCCAAACTCTGTGCACAGGTGTTCACCCCTCCTTTGTCCATTTCAGATAGAAGTGAGGTTTGTCTGATTGTCCACTGCCCCCTCCAGGTTTGCACATTCTTGTTCTTGTTTGGCCCAATTATGAGAAACAGAAAGTCTTTCCACCCCTTCTTCCTCCTTTTTTACATGAATGTGTTCCTCCTTTAACCCTCCCTTCTCTTTGCCCTCTTGGGACTCTTAGAATAGAATCAGTCCAGCCCTAAGACCTTTATTTTCTTTATTGAACTCCCTTAGTACTCACTAAAGATACTGAGGGTCTGAGGGGACACTTGTTTTTTCTCCTTCTTTTAGAATGTTAGACCAAAATCCTCATACAACCACTTTCAAATGCTCAAATGAATTGACCATTCTAAGTTTCTCTGTACTCTTGTTTGTATATTTCAAAGCAATTCTGGTCTTTTAATCAGAAGTACTTATAAACCTTCTATTCCCTTTGAAGCCCTGAAGTATCACAGTCAATTTTGTAGGGTAGGTTATTTTAAATTGTAAGCCTCTTTCTCTTGCCTTTTGGCATATTGCATTCCAAGATCCTTTCTGGTTTTTAGTAGAAGCTTCTGAGTCTTGTGGGATCCTTACTGGTTTCTTGAGATTTTCTGGATGCTTGTAGTATTTTTTTTCTTTGATGTAAGGGCTCTGGATCTTGGCTATCACATTCTTGGGACATTTTTTCTTCAAGGTTCCTCTAGTGGGGGGAATAGGCTGGATTGAGTTCTTAACCTTATTTAAAAATTTTTATAACAATATTTCAATAGAATTGGATTCTATTGTAATTCTATGCATTGTTTCATGTGTTTGGTTTGACTTTGAGAAAAGGTACATGGGATTCTTCCCTAGACTGGTCAGGTGGTTATGACACAAAAAAGGTGAAGAACTCCTGGGTTGAGTGTGTTTAGGGACAGGAGATGTGGTTTTCAGCTCTGGCCTTAGGTATCTCAAGGTGGGAGGGTAGGTTGACTGCAGGGCTTTGAGGACCAACCCTGGAGATGAACCCAGGCTCTTCCCAGAAGTTAGAGGTAGGTCTTCTTATGGAACAAGTGTTTTGTGGCTGGTTCACTCAATGGTTAGAGCAGCCCCTGACAGGACCAGTTCATGAGTTAGCTCTCTCCAGAGGATTCAGTTTCTTCCTGTTCTCACATGTTGTACCCCAAACTCTAAAGGAGAGAGAAAGACACAAGGCAGCAGAGGTCAAGGCTAGAGAGAAGTAGAAATGCTCCTAAACTCCCTAAAACCTCAGTTAGAAAGGACTTAATTAAGGTCATCTGGGTCCTGACCTGGAGTCTCTTCTGTATTCCCTCTAGGTGGTCAAAGGCCTTTGGAGATGGGAGGCTCATGGCCGCCTGAAGTAGCCTAGCCCACTCGAAGTTAGTTGAAACTGGAGATGTTATGGAGATGTTCTGCCCTCTGAGGCCAAATAGAACAAAGCTGTCCTCTTCCCCCCACCTCCTGGTCACCCTCCTCTGGGCATGCAGCCCCTGAACTGAGCTGGAGCTGGGGGGCGGAGCCAAGATGGCGGAGTAGAAACAGCTCTTCCAAGCCTCTCTGCCCCCAGATTCCCCACAAACTATGTAAAAAAGGACTGTGAACAACTTCTGGAGCCCCAGCACCCACAGAACGACACAGAGAAGCTAACCTCCCGATGAGGACAGCCCAGCACCCTGCAGGAAGGACCAGCGCAGTGGTCTGGGAGCCGGCAGCGCGCAGAGCGCAGGAGCCGAGCCGAGCCCAGGTCCATGTGAGCCGAGGTTTTAGCTCCAGGGCGGCAGGGCCAGCAGCCGGCTGGAGGAACCCCAGAACACCAGCAGCTGTGGCGACTCCAGAATTATCAACATAGACATGCCTAGGACAAAGTAAGAGGTTAGTGTCCTATGGACTTTGGGACCTGTATTTGGGGGAATGCGTCAGCTCCCTCCCCTGGGGGCTAGAAGCTGCTGAGGAGACACGCCACTGTGCAGTTTTCAGAGGCATTTCCGGCTCCCAGCCTACAAATCGTGGGGAGATCCAGCGATCAGTCTTGGGGGGTAATCGCTCTTGCTTTAACCTCCCTGGATCTGGATTGTGATCTAGGGTGGAAGTTGTGGGTGGGTTTATGGCTTGCCAGAAACGGAAGTTGCCCCCCACACGTTCGGGACGAAAATTCCTCTAGCTGGCCTTAAAGCCATAGTGTGGCAACAAGCCCAAAAGTCAAGCAATTAAATGGCAACATGCCAAGGCAAAGGAAACAGAAAAATGCAACCCTAGACTCCTATTTTGGGGGCATAGAGCGGGAAAAGGACTGTGAGGTCAGAAATCCTGCTCCAAAAGCCCCAGGGAAAACATGAGTGGGTTGCAGGCCATAGAGGACCTTAAGAAGGACTTTAAAAATCAAATAAGAGAAGTGGAGGAAAAATTGGAAGAGAAATGAGAAGGATGCAGGAAAAGTATGAAATGAGGGTCAACAGCCTGACTGAGGAAAACAACACCTTAAAAAATAGACTAGCTCAAATGGCAAAGGAGGCCCAAAAGGGCAATGAGGAGAAGAATGCCTTAAAAAGTCGAATTTGCCAGATGGAAAAAGAATCTCAAAAAGTTCACTGAGGAGATTCATTCCTTCAGAGTTAGACTGGAGCAAATGGAAGCTAATGACTTTATGAGAAATCAAGATACTGTTAAGCAGATCCAAACAAATGAAAGATTAGAAGGCAATGTGAAATATCTCATAGGAAAAACCACTGACCTGGAAAATAGATCCAGGAGAGACAATTTAAAAATTATTGGACTACCTGAAAGCCATGATCAAGGAAAGAACCTAGAAATCACCCTTCAGGAAATTCTCAGGGAAAACTGCCCTGATGTTTTAGATCCAGAGGGCAAAATAGAGGTTGAAAGAATCCACCAATCACCTCCTGAAAAAGATCCCAAAAAGAAAACTCCCAGAAATATTATAGCCAGGTCCCAGAATCCCCAGATCAAGGAGAAAATACTACAAGTGGCCAGGAAGAAACAATTTCAATATGGTGGAAACACAATCAGAATAGCCCAGGACCTGGCAGCTTCTACACTGAGGATCGAAGGGCATGGAATATGATATTCCAGAGGGCAAAAGAACTGGGAATGAACCCAAGGGTCACCTACCCAGCAAAACTGAGTATTTTGTTTCAGGGGAAAATATGGTCATTCAGTGGAATAGAGGACTTTCAAGCATTCTTGAGGAAAAAACCAGAGTTGAACTGAGCTGGAGCTGCCAACTGTGGCCTTTGGTGAACGACTGTGGCCTATACCAAGGGCTCAGGAGGCATTTGACCTGTGGTCTCACACTGTCGACCCACACTGAGCATTTGCTGACATGAATCATTGATGGCTCAGCCCAGGAAGGGTCCTGTTTCAGGGGAGAAGAAAAGGCATTAAATGACTCTTCACCCCACCTCTTCTCCCCTCACCCAGAGCAGGAGACTGGGAAAGGAGAGGGGAATGGCAGCTGCTAGCTAGCTGAGCTGCCACTATTTGTCCCCTTGGAAGAGGAGACCAACCCCAAGGCTGCATCCCCATGTGCTTTCTCTCTTCTGAAGTTCTCTGCTCTCTGCTCTGCCCCCATTATGTATTTGTCAGAGCTGATACCACAGAACTGCCTTAGGTGTGTTCAGTGTACATGTGGGAGATCTGGGGCACGCTGGATGAGAACAGAGCCAGAGAGGTAAGGGAGCTGCCCTGGGCAAGCCCCTCTCACTCATTAGGCCTCAGTTTCCTCATCTCTAAGATAAGGGATTTGGACTGAATGATCCTTAAGTGCTCCCCACCCCAGCTCTGACAGCCTCCATTCTAAGGGCCCTCCAGCTCCCTTCTCATCCAGTGGCTTCCTCACGTGCCAGTCTCTCAGCTCTTATTCCCTCCCAACCCCTGGTGCCCTTGGAGGGAAAAGGAAGGGTCAGGTCTGGGCCACTGGCACAGTTAGGGAGGGTTTAGACACAAATTTTACTGCATTTTCCTCCCCCTTTCCCTTCTACTGGAAGGAGACAAAGGGATGAGACCTAGCTTCTGCTTCCCATTTCCCACAACCTTTAGGCCCTGTCTGGACCTTAGTTTCCTCAGTTGTAAAATGAGGGGCCTCTAAGGTCCCTTCCAACCCTAGTCCCTGGGATCGCAGGTGCAATAAGTCTGAGAATAGCAGATGAGCTTGGACAGTCAAATGGGCATCTGAGGGCAGTTCCTGGTCCAGGGCGTCTTTAGGCTCCCAGGGCAACAAAAATCGGGGGCCAGAGCCAAGGACCTGCCTGCCCAGTTTTCCTCTTCTCTTCTCAACCTTCCAATTCCTTGGCACTTCTCCTTGCTAGGGGACTCTAGGATGGTCTTATGAGAAGGGTTGGGGCTCAGGCTTAAAAGGGTCTGGTAAGTGCTTGGCAAAGGGTGGGGCTGGGAGCAAGAGCGGCTAGGTGGTCTTCATCTGGAGGAAGGAGGGAGCCAGTCCTCATCCGGGTAAGTTCTCTGGCCACTTGGAGATAGGGGATGGGGCCAGGGCCAAGGTTAGGCTGAGTGGCAATGATGCTTAAGCCCTTTGGTAACCCAACCCCTCAAGGAGGGCCTGTTGGAGGGCAGGACTCATTTGAAGTGACAGGAGGGGAAACTGGAGGCTAGGAAGGGAAGGGGCCCAGCAGGGAGGAGGAAACAGGTGTGCATGTGGGGTGAGAGCTGTGAGAGGAAGCAGGCCTCCTGCTGGGCCTATGGCCCTTGGAGCTGAGCATTTGCTAGAGAAGAGTCTGGAAAACTGAAGCTGCAGAATGATGTGATCCCCTCCTCATCACCAGCCTTGTGATGCTGAGGAAACCCTAGCAAATATGCCCAGTGAAATCCTCAGCCTAACTGGTGTTGCAGGAAGATAAGGCATCCAGGGATTTTAGCAGAATAGGCCCTGCCCTTAACATTCTGAGTGACCTCTCTCTCCCTGAGTCTTAGTTATCAGACTAAGGGGCTTTGTTCTGGGAAGTTTGGATTCAGTCAAAGGGCTACACTTGAGGACCTAGAAGGCCTCACCCCTGGCCGAGATGATTTTCAAGATTCCTTCCAGCTCTCCCTTTCTGTGTTCTGAATTCTGGAAGCCCAAGGGCCCTCCTGCCTCAGACATTCTGGAATTTGGAGAGTCTCTGATTCTATGAGATTTCACTGCCTGCTCTTGCGTCCCCCACCCCCTCCCAGCAGTGGCCCAGTTTGGACAGATGGCCATGGGTTCAGCTCTTTGTAGTGTCTATCTGGCCCAAGTCTGTGGAAGCCATGACTCGTGGGGTCTTCTATGATGGAGACACTGCTTGGGGGACCACACATCTGAACAGTTAGAGGTATTGAGCAGGGGCTTGGCTCGGCCATCTGGCCTTGGGGCCTTTTTCTGATTCCCTGAGCCTTGGGAGCCTGAACCCCATCCTAGCCTGCTGGTTCCCTAAACAAAGAGAGAGCCACCTTCTCAGGCAGATAATGGATAGCCAGGTAGCCTGGCAGCTACTTGTTCCATTGGGCTGGCGGACATGGGCAAGGGGCCCTCAGTGGTCCAGCAGTGAACCTTGTGTCTAGCAGGATCACTGGGGTAGCTTAGGAGGAGAGCTCTTGTCTTGGCTCCCTCCTTAGCAAGCTGTTAGGTTGCTCACGCTCCTCTGAAGCTTTTCTAGTGCAGTCAAGGACTCCAGGATGAATGATGAGCTGGTGGCCTTGGTTCCCCAGCCAGGAAGCAGTGATGGTCCTTAGGGAAACATACATGGCCAAGCAGACTTTGGAGACAGCCCACTTCTTCAAAGTGGTCTTACTTGGCCCTGCCCGAGACTGATTTCTCTGGCCAGTGGAAAGTGGGAGATGAACCGAAGATGAGGAAAGAAGCACAAGAGAGACAGATGGGAGAAATGGTGCCTCTCTCCCCACCTCCTCACTCAAAAGCCTCTTTGCATCTCCCATGTACTTGCTCTCAGGTCCAGTCCAGCAGCCAACAGTATAAAGTCAAAGGAGACTGACACATGCTCTGTTCTGGGGAACAGGCTCCTCCACTCGGGCTCATTACAGCCCCGGTTCTTAGCACATGGTAAGCACTTAATAAAGGCTTTTCCTTAGTTCCCTTCCCCATGTCTGATAAGTTCCAAACCTTGTCTATTCCATCTCTCATTTTGGCCCCCTTGAACTACCTTGGTCTGAGGATATGAGCCTTCACCCTCATCCGGACCGCCAACACTTCTTCCACCTGTATGTGGCCTCTGCCACGAGTGCTCCGTTGCCTGCAGGTTAAAACACAAACTCCCCTGTTGGAGATGCCCCCCACCGCCGTCCCCTTCCAAGTACTAGCCAAGCTGACCTACTCATTTTCCCTGCCACAAGGTGTCCATCCCCTGATTCCCTTCTCTTCACCTTGGACAGCCCTCAGGTCCCTTCAAGGCTCAGCTCAAGTATCATCTCCTTTCTAGAAGCCTAACCCACCTCCCTCCTCATTCCCCACCCTTAGAACTGGAAACCATTGAGGGCAGACACTGGCCTCCTTTGGTGTTTCCATGCCTAATATTTAGTACCCACTTAATAAAAGGCACAGCAAAGACTCTAGATGTTCCCTCATTTGATCTTTCTGTCTTATGGGGGAGGAAAATGAACCAGAGAGGCCAAGTGTCCAAAGTTGAACAGCACATAAGCAGCTGAGTCCCCTGCTGGCCTTTACTCGGCCGTCACTGGGTGTGGCCTTTTCCTGAGCTTTTTTGGTTCAGTTTTCCAGTGAACGCCAGGCATTGATGGCTAGGTCATGTGACAATAACAGGGAAGAACAAAGGTGTGGCTTACTTTCTTTTTGCAAACCAAGCAAGAGAATTATTGTTTCCTTAGCTCCCCGGACATAGATTCCTGGTTATGGGTTATTGGGGGAGGAGGAGGAGCCGGGACCTGCAATTACATTACTACAGTCTAGTGGACTCCTGGAGAGGAAATTCCTTCTCCCAGTGAGTTGCCTAGGAAACGGAGAGCTTTAAGTGGCCTGCCCATGGTCAAATACCTAGCACCCATCAGCGATGGCTCTTGAATGCCTTTTTCCCATACTCAGCCAGGGTGGTTTTCTGGCTATTCAACAATCCTGCCAAAAGGAAATGGAATTTGATTTCCAAAGAATGTTTGAGGATCTCTTGATGCCCCGGAAGCTGGAATAAGAGCTGCTGGGGGTGGCCGGCATGGATTCACACTGGAATCAGGCTTTAAGCTTCTTCTGGCTTTATTAAAGTTGCATCAAGGGTCTGGGCTGGAATTAGGGAGAGGAATTGTGGGGAGACTAGCCACTCGGGTCCTGCTCCTCGTAGCATGGGTGATAGCCCCTTCTCGTTGGCTTGGGCCAAAGAGACTGAGTGAAAGAAATTTCCTGAAGCCAAAGGACTCCAAAGTCCACTGAGGCCCAAGAGGCCAAGCTAGAGCAGAGAGAGGATGCCAAGAAGATTCCAGTGGGCGTCTCTCCCCTCTCTCCCCTCCCCCACCTCTCCGGCTCTCCTCTTTAGTGGCTTTCTAGTGAACTGGGGGGCCAAGGTAGGGGCGAGCACATCACCCTCTCTTTCTCTTGGGCTTCTTTGTTCCTGATCATAAGCAAATGAGCATCCAGAGACAGAGTAGACTAAGTTATGCCTTTGTGGGCTTCAGAAAATCAGGAGTGCCACAAGAGGTCCACCTCAGCATCCCAAGTTGGTAAGAGATCACGGAGCAGTAGTAGCTGGCACAAAGACAGTCCTTACGAGTGCTGGTGGCTCAGCGGCTAGAGCACTGGACCTGGAGGCAGGAAGACTTGTCTTCAAATCCAGCCTCAGACACTTATTAGCTATGTGACCCTGGGCAAGTCACTTCACCTCTGTTTGTCTCAGTTTCCTAATTTTAAATGGGGATATCACTGAGCACATAATAACTGCTGTATAAGTGGTGGCTATTATTACTTATATTTATTTTTCCCCATTACATATAAAAACAACTTTAACATTTATTTTTTTTGAATTTTGAGTTTCAAATTTTGGAACTCCCTCCCTGCCCCCTTGAGAAGGCAAGCAATTTAATTTAGATTATACATGTGCAGTCATGCAAAACTCATTTGCACATTAACCAAGTTGCAAAAGAAAACACAGACCCTCTCCGAAAAATTAAGAAAATAAAGAAAGTAAAAAGAAATATGTTTCAATCTGCATTTAGACTCCATCAGTTCTTTCTTGGAAGTGGATACAATTTTTCATTGCAACTCCTTTGGAATTGCCATGGATCATTGCACTGCTGAGAATAGCTAAGTCATTCACAATAGATAATTGTAAAATATTGCTATTACTGTGTATAATGTTCTCCTGGTTCTGCTCACTTCACTTTGTATCAGTTCATGTAAGTCTTTCCAGGTTTTCTGAAAGCATCCTGCTCGTCACTTCTCATATAGCACAATAGGATTCCGTCACAATCATATATCACAACTTGTTCAGTCATTCCCCAACTTCTGAGCGTCCCCTCAATTTCCAGTTCTTGGCCACCACAAAAAGAGCTGCTGTAAATATTTTTGTACATGTGGGGCCTTTCTCTTTTTATCTTTTTATCTCTTTGGGATACAGACCTGAAAGTGGTATGGCTGGGTCAGAGGCCATTACAATTTCATAACTTTTTGGGTGTAGTTCCAAATTGTTTTCTAGAATTTTCAGAAGTAGATTGCCTTCCCCAGGGAGTGAAGCTTTTAGAGACAGGTGATAGGTGCAAGGCCCCAGACCCCTGTCCCCAACAGGCAGCTCAAATGGCCAAGAGTCTCGGTTGGGGGACGATGTGGACCAAGAGTACTGGTGGGTGCCGGCTGGAGGCCTGGGGGCCCAGCTAATTGCTCTTCTGTAGCTATGGCCTAAAAGGGAAACAGCAGCTTCCCATCTCTGGGGCCCCCTCAATACACACACATATATACACATACACACACAGAAACACATACACAGACACACAGACACACAGACACACAGACACACACACACACACACACACACACACACACACACTCTCCTTGTAACCTGATATAGCTGCTGGCCTGGAGAAGTTAGCACATGCCCTGAGCCAGCTGGGGCCCAGTTACCAGACCGTTCTCTAGCATGTCCCAGAATTTGGCTTCTTCCCAGTCAAATCCCTGGTGATGGAACCTTTGCATGGCAATGTCTTCAGAGATTCCAGGTGGGTTCCTGAGTCCATTTGAGGGTGCATGTGGGAGCAGATCATGTGGCACCTGATGAGTAACTTCCAAGGGAGCTTCTGGGGGCCTGTGGGCAACCCCATCTGAAGTGGACGGTCCGGCCGAAGGCCATCTCCAACAACAGCAGCAACAACAGCTAGTGTTTTGATAGCATTTTGAGGATTACAAAACGCTTTCCATTAACAACTAGTGTGGGAGGCACAAAGAGAGACAGGTTCGGGATGAGCACAGATGGCCCATCTGAGTTCAGATGCTTGCTTTCCCATTCACAAGTCCCTTCTTCAAAGCTCAGCTTCTTCATGCAGGAAGCAGGGGTAAGAGTGCTTATACTTTGTACTTCACAGGGCTGCTGTGAGTGAGTGCTTGGAAACCTGCAAGTGTTTGAGAAATGGTAACTGTTATTGCCACTCTGTTCTTTGTATGGGCTTTATGCTGTGGCTCAAACATTATTTTCAGATCTCCTAATGTCTGCTTTGAAATTCAGTCATCCAAAAGAGATCTACTGGCCATCCACACAAGAAAAGTGAAATGGATGAAGCATGCCTAGTGGCCAAATTCTGATGTGTTATTAACCATATGACTTGTTGAGTCAGTCAATCAACACTTGGGCAGGTTCTGAAGTTGGACCATGAAGAGGGCATGGCTCATCATGGTCATGGGTGAAAAGAGGTTCCTGGGTCTATCTTTACAAACACAAGGTAACATATTTTTTGTGTTTTGTTTTTCTCTCAGCCAAAGAAAAGCAAAGTTTATTAAAGTTTTGTCATTATGGGTAAACTCTTAAGGAGCCTCAGTATCTATGACACCTGTACTGGACAAGCGGGCCAGAATCATCTGACACAGAGTGAGTCTACACTAGATCATTCTCTGGCCAAGGTAACCTATTTTTAAAAAGTAGATTTTTATGGATATCTTTTGTTCATCTCTTAACAAAACAATCTTTGAAAAAAAAGATGGAGAAAAAAATCAACAACATTCATCACCACATTAGAAAATTAGACTTTCTAGGTAATGCCATTAGATTGTAAGCTCCTTGAGGGTAGGGCTATCTTTTGGCTTTTTTTTTTTTGTATTCATAGCACTTAGTATCTGGAGCATAGCAGGCAGTTGATAAATGTTTACTGACTGATTGATTAATATTCCATTGCTATGGATTTCTCCCGTTTCTTCAAAGGAGCAAAAGGGTGGGGGTGAGGGAAGAAGAAGGGAAGTTTTAACCCATATCTCTTCTTCTAGGGTCAAGCTTGCTTGTTCTTTAGAATTTTATGATATTTGGTTTTGGTTGCTTTGTGGAGATGCTCTTTCTCTTTACATTGTTCTAGTCACTGGGTTCATTGTTTTCCTAAATCTTCTTACTTCACTCTACATCAGATCATGTAAGGTTTTCCATGTTTCTCTGTATTCATGGTCATCTATTTTTTCCCCAAGTCTTTGTTACCACAAAAAGTGCTGCTATAAAAATTTTGATGTATACAGAGACTCATTTTTATCATTGCACTCTTGGGATATATGCACAGCAGTGGAATCTCTGGGTCAAGGGATATGACATTTTAGTCACTTTATTTACATATTCCCAAATTGTTTTTGAGAAGAGATGGACCAATTTTCAGTTCCACCAACAATGCAGTAGTGTACTTGTCATACCACAAACTCCTCCAACACTGATTCCAGCCACCTTCTGTCATCTAGGTCACCTTCCTGCTCTTCCCCTCCACTGTAACAGTTTTCTCTTGCCTTTTTTATATGAGATAATTTGCCCTATTCTATCTCTCCTTTTCTCCTTCTCTTATTATTTTCCTCTCCCACCTCCTAATTTTGTTTTTTAGATATCATCCCTTCTTATTCAACTGATCTTGTGCCCTCTGTCCATGTATACATGTACACACATATACACACACTCATGTATTTATACACATGTACACCCTCCTATACATACATACATACATACATACACACACACACACACACACACACACACACACACACACACACACACATATATATATATATATATATATATATATTCCCTTCATCTATCCTCATACTGAGAAAAATATCATGAGTTACAATCATTGTTTTTCCATGTAGGAATGTAAATAGTTCAACTTTAATAAGTTCTTATGATTTCTTTTTCCTGTTTTCCTTCTCTTGCTTCTCTTACTTCTTGTACTTGAAAGTCAAATTTTCTGTTCAGCTCTGGTTTTTTCATCAAGAATGCTTGAAAGTCCTCTATTTCATTGAATGACCATATTTTTCCTGAAGCATTAAACTCAGTTTTGCTGGGTAGGTGATTCTTGGTTTTAATCCCAGCTCCTTTGACCTCTGGAATATCATATTCCAAGCCCTTCCATCCCTTAGTGTAGAAGCTGCTAGATCTTTTGTTATTCTGATTGTGTTTCCACAATACTCAAAGTGTTTCTTCCTGGCTGCTTGTAATATTTTCTCTTTGACCTGGGAACTCTGGAATTTGGCAATAATATTCCTAGGAGTTTTCTTTTTGGGATCTTTTTCAAGAGATGTTTGGTGAATTCTTTCAATTTCTATTTTTCTTTCTGGTTCTAGAATATCAGGGCAATTTTCCTCGAGAATTTTTTGAAGGATGATTTCTAGGCTCTTTTTTGATCATGGTTTTCAGGTAGTCCAATAATTTTTAAATGATCTCTCCTGAATCTATTTTCCAGGTCAGTGGTTTTTCCAATGAGACATTTCACATTGCCTTCTATGTTTTCATTTGTTTTGATCTTTTTTATAGTATCTTGATTTCCCATAAAGTCATTAGCTTCCATTTGCTCTAATCTAATTTTGAATGAATTATTTTCTTCATTGAGTTTTTGAAATTCCTTTTCCATCTGGACAATTTGACTTTTTAAAGCATTCTTCACCTCATTGGCTTTTTGGGCCTCTTTTGCCATTTGAGTTAGTTTGTTTTTTAATGTGTTATTTTCTTCAGCATTTTGGGGGTCTCCTTTAGCAGGATGTTGACTCATTTTTCATGATTTTCTTGCATCATTCTCATTTCTCTTCCCAGTTTTTCCTCCACTTCTCTTACTTGATTTTCAAAATCCTTCTTGAGCTCCTCCATGGCCTGTAATGAGTTCATAGTTTTCTTGGAGGCCTTTGAAGCAGGAGTTCTGATGTTGCTGTCTTCCTCCCTCTCCATTCCTTGATCCTTTTTGTCCCCCCAAAGGATTGTATGGTCTATTTGTGCTTCCTCTGCTTGCTCATATTGTCTTGACTTTTGAGCTCTTTGCCATGATAGAATTCTGCTTACAGAATGGAGAGAA
Source organism: Gymnobelideus leadbeateri (assembly GCA_011680675.1). Taxonomy (NCBI): domain Eukaryota; kingdom Metazoa; phylum Chordata; class Mammalia; order Diprotodontia; family Petauridae; genus Gymnobelideus; species Gymnobelideus leadbeateri. Next base: position 631,442 of record WOXC01010654.1, on the reverse strand, counting down.
CTTTGTCCCAAATTTCTGGGGTTTTCACAAATGTTGTCAGAAGTCTGAGGAGGGTGCCTTGTCTAATGCCCCCACAAGTTCTGGCCCACTGGCCACATACCCCAGGACCACCACCCAAGACTGAGATCCAGATCCAAGCAGGTAAAGCAGGAGTGATTACCCTCAGAATGGTCTCTTGGTCCCCCTACGATCTGTAGGCCAGGAGCTCTGGAGGCAGCCATGTGGCAGCAGCTGCAGCCTCTGTGACTCCACCACTTCTCACCCCAGGGGCAGAGGCCTGACTGTGCTCTTCCATCACCCAGTTCCAACAGAGTTCCCCATTAACCTTTTCTTTGTCTTTGGCATTATTGGGTTGAGAAGTGTGGAAACCGACACAGCTGCTGGTGATTCACTCTCCTGAAGTCTGCTCCACCCAGTCTGTGCCACTGGTTGGGGCCGCCCTGGGGGCAAAACATCGTGGCTCACACTCACTGTGCTGGGCTCCCAGCCTGGTGTGATAGCCCCTTCCTGCCAGCCTGCTGGGCTTCCTTCAGTGGGATATTTGTTTCTCTCTGTCACTTTGTGGGTTCTGTAGCTCTAAAGTTTGTTTAGAGTCATATTTTACAGGTATTAGAGGTGGTTGGAATAGGAGCCGTGCAGAAGTCCTGTTTTTACTCCACCATCTTGGCTCTGCTTGCTAGTGAGCTCTGTTCTTAGCCTTTGAAGAATGATTTTTGGGTTCATGGATTTCTGTTAGTCACTGATACATCTTGGATTGCCAACCCTTATCAGAGGTAGTCAATGGACAAACTGTTCTAGTTAACCACTTCCCTTTTTATCCTAGATGCATTCATTTAAAAAAAATAAAACCTTTCCAATTTTATGGAATCAAATTGGTATTTTTTTCTTTGTAATTGTCTATTTCCCTTTCTTTTGGTTAAGAATTCATCTTGAACCCATAGCTGGGAAAAGTATATGACCTGTTTCTCTTCTATCTTTATATTTCTGTTCTTTAATATTTAGGTCAAGTGTCCATTTGGAATTTGTTGTGGAGTATGGTGGAAAATGTTAGTCTAGGCCTATTTTTTGCCAAACTATTGTCTACTTTTCCCAGCAATTCTTATAAAATAGGGTGTTCCTTCCAAGGTAGTTACATTTTAGGTTTATTGAACGTCGGGTCAAATTCAAATTTTCTGATTCTTCTTTGTCTTCTCTGTTCTCTCTCTCTCTTTCTTTCTCTCTCTCTCTCTCTCTCTCTCTCTCTCTCTCTCTCTCTCTCTCTCTGTCTCTGTCTCTCTCTCTCTGTCTCTCTCCCTCTCTCTGTCTCTCTGTCTCTCTCTGTCTCTGTCTGTCTCTCTCTGTCTGTCTCTGTCTGTCTGTCTCTCTCTGTCTCTCTTTGTCTCTCTCTGTCTCTCTCTCTGTCTCTCTTTGTCTCTCTGTCTCTCTCTCTGTCTCTCTCTGTCTCTCTCTCTCTGTCTCTCTCTGTCTCTCTCTCTCTCTCTCTCTCTCTCTCTCTCTCTTTCTCTGCCTCTCTCCTCTCTGTCTCTCTGTCTTTGTCTCTGTGTCTTTATGTCTCTCTCACCAGTACCAAATGGTTTTGATGAGTGCTGCTTTAGAATATGGTTTGAGTGAAGTGATATACTGTCTTCATTCTTACATTATTGACCTTGATGTTATATATCTATTTAAAAAATAAACCACTTTTCTAAATCTTTTTTTGGAAAATTGCTATTTGTGCTAATGTAATTGATGAGTATGCTCTCTTCTTCATTGCTAATATATCTGTTGTTCTGTCTTAGGCTGTGGAAGCTCCAGGAGAGCATGGAGAATTGATTTCCAAGAGGCATCCGGTGCTGAGAAACTGGGGAGTTTTGTTCATGATCTCTTCTATTGGGTGCTGCTATTTGGGATTTTATAGGAGTCTGTGTGCATATGTGTGTACACAAGCACAGGCATTTATTATACATCCCATTTATGGGATGGCAGCTGACTGAGTGTATCAATAATGCAATATTCACAATGCCTATGGTAGCTATAAATATACTGATATAGTTTTGTTTAGTTTAGTTTTTTTTTTTGCTTTTTGGAGGGCAACTGGGGTTAAGGGACTTGCCCGAGGTCACATGGCTAGTTTTTGTGTTAAGTGTCTGAGGCTGGATTTGAACTCAGGTCCTCCTGACTCCAGGGCTGGTGCTCTCTTCACTGTGCCATCTAGCTTCCCCTGCTGATATGGTTATTAATGACAAAATATAACAGGATCTCTACATGGGGGACAAAGCTAGAATATTTATTCAAATACCAGAAAACTGAGTCCCCAAACCAGAAAATCAAAGCCATCACAGTAGTTATAGAGTTGGCACACGTAGTTAATGCAGTAAACACCCACATTCTCAAGCCTTCAAAACAGAGCAGGCTACCTCAGGCAAAGGTCCTCCTCTCCTCACTCACAGTAACTGCTCAGTGTCCACACAGCCTGCTCCCAGCAGCTCCGCACCCCACCCTCCAGTTCCTGTCCATGGCAGTCCTCAGCAGGAGTCCTTCATAGAAATTCTGGCTGGCTCAAAAAAAAAAAAGGAGTTCATTCTGCCTCTGTCGCTCCTGCTGCCGCCATGCTTGCAGTCATGGAACTGGCTCCAGCTCTCTCTCTGATTTCCTCCTGCCCCACCCCTTCCTGCTATGTCAGCAAGTTCAAGGGGCATGGAAGATCTTCAAATCCCATAACCATTACACTGAGACACATGAGTCTAGATTCATTGATTCATTCTACAAATGCAGTTCAATTCAACAAGGCATTAATTAAGTCATTACTGAGTGTGAAATATGTACTCTTTGGATTGGGAAGTGGGAGGAGGGTTGAGATAAAAGAATTATTGTGGAAGTAGAATCTACAGGACTTGTTGACTGAGTCTTTGGATATTGTGCGTGTGTGTGTGTGTGAGGGGGAATATCAAAGGAGAAGGAAGAGTGAAAAAAACTCCAAATTTTTGAGGCTTTAAGACTATCAAGACAGTTGGTAAGAAGGAAGAGAAGTCCAGAGATTTCAGTCTTGTGTGGAAAGGAGCATTGGATTAGAGAGTCTTATGTGTTTCCATGCTCAATCACAGCATGGAAGCATCTTTATATTACATTATAACTGCTGGGCATGGTGTCTTTGCTTCCCATTGGTTCCATGGTTGCTAAACTACTCTCCGGTACTATTGGTTAGCCTTTAGCCTTTTCAGAGTCATCTATTGCCCTCTGTTGTCATCTGCTGGAGTGCAATAGCTAGTAAGCCTCTCCCTGGCAAGGGAAGTCTAAAGCTTCTCTAATGCATAGCTGAATACGATAAGTCAGTACCCAGGCATATATCCAGAAAAAAAAACAACAACAAAAATTTCAGGTGAAGATTAAATTTATTCTTTTAACTACTTTCCTTAGACCAACTTAATGTCCTTAGCTCCAGGCTAGAAAATCCTTTTAATGGGCAGCTAGATGGTACTGCAGTGAATAGAGTGCCAGGTGTGAGAGTCAGAAAGACTCATCTTCCTGAGTTCAAATCCAGCTTCAGACTTTAGTAGCTGTGTGATCCTGGGCAAGTCACTTCACCTTATTTGTCTTAGTTTGCTCATCTGCAAAATGAACTACAGAAGGAAATGGCAGTATATAAATATATTATACTTTATATCTTGCTTTAAGGTTTGCAAGGCCCTCTACATATGTAATCTTACTTTTCTTACTTTATAAACGAAAAAGCTGAAACCCAGAGGGTCACACAACTCGCAAATATCAGAGGCATGATGCAAAGGGAGTTCTTTATGACTTCACACTCAGGACTCTGAACAGTTCACTACTTGGTGGACAAAAACAAAAGAATTCAGTAAAGTCGCCAGGGCCACTGGCTTCCACTCCTGCTTCCCAGCCCTTTCTTGATTATGCATTCCTGCCAGCAACCAAATCCCTGGTCGTTGTTTCTTATTCTGACTAACATAAAAGTATACATCTTTCTGGTGGATGTCAGAATCAGAAGGGCCTCTGGAACATAAAAGAAAAGGTTAGAGTTGGAAGGTATCCTGGAACACAGAATGTTCCAGGTGAAAGGGATTTTAAAGCACAGAACATTAGAGAAGAGAAGAGAGGAGAGGAGAGAAAAAAGAGGGGGGAAAGAGGGAGAGAGAGAGAGAGAGAGAGAGAGAGAGAGAGAGAGAGAGAGGAGGAGGAGGAGGAGGAGGAGGAGGAGGAGGAGGAGGAGGAGGAGGAGAAAGAGGAGGAGCAGGAGAAGAAGAAGAAGGAGGAGGAGGAGGAGGAGGAGGAGGAGGAGAAGAAGAAGAAGAAGAAGAAGAAGAAGAAGAAGAAGAAGAAGAAGAAGAAGAAGAAGAAGAAGAAGAAGAAGAAGAAGAAGAAGAAGAAGAGAAAGAGGGAGGGAGACAGAAACAGAGAGACAGGAAGAAGGGTCAAGACTCCCACCCAAGTCCTTTGCTGCTTTCAGGACACTACTGCCATCACCCACACCCACGCCCACCCCCTGTCTCCCTTGAAATCCAATCTGTGCAAGGTTCACAAATGTGACGCTATTGCAGCCCTTGCTAATCTTTCTGTTCTGTGGAAACTAGGGAGGGGAAGGACAGAGGGGAGCCCAGGGCAGGAGAAAAAAAGCAGGAATGGTCCAGGCCTTTCAAGCAATGTGTTCAGCCCTGCAGCTAAGGAGCCCATTAGTGGAGTCTTCTCATTTCAGATTTCCCAGCATGCCATGTCCCACAGACCACACTCTGTTTATTTGGAGAAGCTGAACAAAATTGTTTGTTTAATTAGAGCTGGTACAAGGGCTGCCCTTGAAGGGTCTCTCCACAGGAAGCCTCAGCTTGCAGCAGACTCTAACTCTGAGGCCCCAGGCTCCCACCAGCCGCCCAAGGAGAGCCAGAGCTGGGCGGCCAACAACAACAGAGGCCGGCTCAGCTGGGCTGCGGGGCCCCAGCTGTGGGCCTCTCTGGTCTTCCCTCCCTCCCCGGTGGATGATTGGACAGAACCCCATTGTTCCCAGGCAGACAGGGTTGGAGATATGGAGCCAAAAGGGCACTTTCTTGAAAGTCAAAGGTACTGGCTTAGCTGTGTGGTGGCCGTTAATGCACTTACATGGGCAGGGACATGTTGCCTACAGGTGGAGGGAAGGAGAGAGAGAGAGAGAGAGAGAGACAGAGAGAGAGAGAGAGAGAGAGAGAGAGAGACAGAGAGAGAGAGACAGAGACAGAGAGAGAGAGACAGAGACAGAGAGAGAGAGAGAGAGAGAGACAGAGACAGAGAGACAGAGACAGAGAGAGAGAGAGAGAGAGAGAGAGAGAGAGAGAGAGGAGAAACAGAGACACACAGAGAGAGACACACAGAGAGAGACAGAGAGAAACAGAGACAGAGACAGAGACAAAGAGACAGAGACAGAGAGAGAGACACAGAGACAGACAGAGACAGACACAGAGACAGAAAGATAGAGAGAGAGACAAAGAGAGACAGAGACAGAGAGAGACAGAGAGACAAGCAGACAGAGACAGAGAGAGAGACACAGAGACAGACACAGAGACAGACAGACAGAGACAGACACAGAGACAGAAAGATAGAGAGAGAGAGACGAAGAGAGACAGAGACAGAGAGAGACAGAGACAGGCAGAGTCAGAGAGACAGAGAGATAGAGAGACAGAGAGACAGAGAGACAAGCAGACAGAGACAGAGAGAGAGAGAGAGAGAGAGAGAGTGGGGGGGGAAGAGAGATCCAGAGAGAGACAGAGACAGGCAGACAGAGGCAGAGAGAGGCAGAGAAACAGAGACAGAGAGAGACAGAGAGAGAGAGTGAGAGAGACAGAGACAGAGAGACATAGAGGGGGGGAGAGAATGCATTAGAAGTATAACGTTTCACAGCTGGAAAAGACCTGAGAGATCACAGCCTTCTGATTCTTTCATGTTTCAGATGAGGTGACTGAGGCTCAGTAGGATGGTAGCAAGGGAAGTCAGGTCTTCTGGCTCCTATTCGGCACTCTTCCCATTGAATTGTCATACTGATCTATACCATGGGGGTAGAAGGGGTGCTTTGCTCCTTGGCATTCCTGAGCCGATGCTGGCTCTTATGGAAACATGGTCTGGTACACTCAAGAGTCAGTCCGGGGTAATAGTACTCTGTCTTTGTTTCTGTTTCTGTCTCTGTCTCTTTCTCTCTCTGTAGAGGGGGGAGGAATCATTTAGGACCCTGGCCCTTAGAGAGAAGGAAAGGGGGCTGCAGATGTTGGGGAGCAGCCTGCATGGAGATGGGGAAGGTCTGTTAAGGAGCTTCTCCCCATCTGAACTCAGAGGACAGCATGAAAGGTTTTTATTAAAGCAGCCAGAAGGAATTTAGTTAGACAAAGTAAGGGAGAGGCTTTGCCCCTTTGTCCTAGGGTTGTCATGAGGGTCACATAAGACTAGAGTTGGCAAGCCTTCAATTGATATTGAAATACTAGGTAATATTCATTATGATCATTAATGATAATAACCCCATTGTGGTGTGAAGGCTCCCCAAGGTCCTGGAAGGGAGCTCATTCTTTATCCTCATCTTCTTGGCAGGGGCCCAGGGGTCTTTCACAGCCAGGATCCCACTAACACAACATGTGGAAAGCCAAAGGTATAACAGAGCACAATATAGGTAATGGAGGACAAGATGCCTCCTACATAAATGGGTAACTTTCCCTAAGTGGCAAAGGGAACAGCCACAGAAGACACCTACATCTGGAACATGTGCGGCCAAGGGATGTGCACAAATGGTGCACATGCCAGGAACCGCGTACCAGGGTGCATGTACCAGGACATGGACAGACAGGGTACATGGGTGCTTGGGCACCCCTGATCTTCCCGTGACCTGGGGGCAGTTACCATGGTGCCAGGTAGACCTGACAAAGTTGGAGCTACAAAAACTGGTTTGGCAGTGTCCAAAATGATGCTAATCCTGACAAGGAACACACTGTACTTTGTCATTTATGGTAATCTGCAAAGCAATCCAGCCCTGGCTACATGCAGCAGCCAATGGAGACCAGATGACAGTGGCTCACTCTCTCTCATCTATGCCTGGCCTCTCTGCTTGGGAAAGCTCTGATCGGCAGCAGCCTGTTCCAAATCAGGAAGTTGCAGAATCTTACTTTCAGGTGAAAGTTTATTGGGAAGTGTGTGGCACCCCTGAAATAGGGTGTTACTAGGTTAAGGGCTAGGCTGGGGGATGGCTTTATTTTCCCAAGAGCAGGCCACGTCAGACTGACCTCGTGGCCATGGTTGCCAGGGTTACCAGGCTGGGAGATACCTAGATGTCACTGTAGTATCTGCCAGAGTCTGTCCTTCTGTTGTTGAGGACATAACGGAAACATGTAGGCTAGATAAGTGTATACCAAGATAGATTCAGAACTTGAGAAATGAGCAGTCTGAAAGAGTGTGGATATGTATTCTGAGGTTGAGTCACTTCCCTAACAATGAAAACTGGCCAGATGTGAATCAGCTCTCCTGCCTCTTTAAAGATGAGGAAACTGAGGCAAACAGGGTGAAATGACTTGTCTAGGGTCACACAGCTAGTGAGTGTCCGACACTGGATTTGAACTCACGGAGATTACTCTTCCTGACTCCAGATCCAACACATTGTGCACTGTGGTGACACCTAGCCGCCCCGGAGGTAAGAGACCTATGTTCAAATTCCAGCTAGAAGACCTTCCGCAATCATTCCTCCTTCCCTGAGCTTGATCGAACAGGTTTCTGTCTACTCAGCAGTGCTCCAGCCATGGGCATGGCACACTCAGCCCTGCCCGAACAACAGTCCACATAGGCCCAGAGGGTCTGCACTGGCTGCCCCAGAACACATACCCGAGCACCCTGCACCCCAGCTCTCTGCCCCAGCACACAAGGTATACATGGAAGAAATAAATAAACCCAGAGAGAGCTCAGGAGCCGGAGCAAATTGCTGGCAAGGCTGGATGGGCTGGCTCATTAGTATGCATAGTGGACGTGCAACTGGGCATAGCGGAGAGCTGCATTCTTCCAAAGGATGGAGCTGTCACGAAGGTCCCCAAGGAAGCATGTGTTGGGGGGCAGGCTCCCATTGTCTGCCCTGCAGCCCTGGGATGGGCTTCCTACTGCTCAGTGTTGAGCCTAGGACCCAGACAAGGGAGCCCCAGAAAGCTGGTAAATGGACCAGATGTGGAATGGTACAAGTGAGCCAGGGCCGGAAACTTCCTAACTACATAACTTTTGGCAAGTGATTTGTCCTCTCTGAGCCTCAATTTGCTAATTTGGGAAATGACCTTCCAAGGTCACACACTCTGAGGTCATCTGGTCTAACCCATCCCAGAAAGTGCTTCCCCCTTTGCAATCCTCCCAACAAGTGCTTGGATGGCATCCCGTGAGGAGGAACTCACTATCTCACATGCCACCTTGGGATGCTTCTTTATTACTGCTGCTCCTGACTTCTGACCCTGCCAATGTCCCAGTTCTTAAAGAGGGCATTTGCTGCTTTGTCAAGAGACATGAGGTTAAGCCCTGACTTTCCTGCTCTTGGGAAGTTCTGAAGCCTGAGCAGAGACCTCAGGGTTCTGACCTTTCTAAGCCTGGAACCTTGGGCAAGTACCTTTCCCCTCTTTGAGGCTCTCCCTTCTCATCTCTAAAATGGAATGACAATGGCCACCTCCTAGGACTGTTGTGAAGAATACGGTCTGCAAAGAGAACGCAATCATGGTGGAGTCTTGGCATCAGAAAAATCTGGCCTCATACCCTGTGTCTAACACTTCCTAGTCATGGGACCCTTGACAAATAAAGCATACCTTAGCTTCTTTATCTGTAAAATGGGGACACTAATGTGGTTGGGAGACTCAAAGATGGACCTTGTGCTTTGCAAGCTTGCCATCTGACCATTCAACCTGCTGTGAAGGAGCTAGGGCGGCTGTTATTAACCCCATTTTCAAGATGAGGACAATGAGGCTCAGGGGAAAGGTCACACAGCCTGTGAGTGGTAGTGCTCTTCCTTGGTAGCTTTGGGGACTGATGGGCAGATGCCCTGTCAGCCCCGCCTCTGCAGCCCACTGTGTTCATTTGCCAGATGCAGCAGCCAGCTGGAGAGAGTTCAGAGGAGATGGACCAGAGTGATTACCAGGCTCAGTGCAGGCAAGATGACCAGGGCATGCTTGGGTCTTGGCCGAACCTGAGAAGGGGGGTTCGAATATCTGCAGGGTAGCTCCTCTAGCGGGGAAGGAATGAGGCTCCTCTAGGAGTGGTGATGGCCATGCCAGGACTGGGCCCCTCAGAGCGCAACTCCGGTGCTGACCCAGTTATGCCCAGAAAGTCGGACCTGGAGACAGAGGGTTGGAAAAGATAGCCTTTTGAGGCCCCTGTTTTGGGGCCTGTCACCTTAAACGTTAAATTTCTGTCCCTCTATAAATTGTGCTAGGGGTGAGATCCATGGAGTTTATCTTAACGAGGGACTGGCAGAGATGGGCTCTGAAGCTTCTGCCAACTCCAGCTCCCAATAGAACTAGAACGCAAAGGTTCTCCCCAGTTCTAAAATTCTTGGTTCTGGGTTTCCTTTCATTTCCACATCCTCTGGTCTGTATCAGTGCTCAGATGTCCTAGGGTTGAATCAGGGTCCAGCTCCTCCCCTTTTGGAGGTCATAGACCCCTGGAACATACCACCTGATGAAGCAGCCTCTGGACCCCTGCTCACACTCCCACACTGAAATGCATAAAATAAAATACAATGGATGTTGGCTGTACAAAGACAAGAGATCCTAGCCAAATACGACTTGTTTTTCCCTTCCTCCAAACGGCTAGACTTTCCACCTGAGAGCATCGGAATACTGTGGGCAATAAATATAGCTTGTGGGCGTTCCAATGAGCTCTCTCCTCTCTCCCTCTCCCCCCTCCATACTCCAGAATTCTACTTTCTTTGGGAATTTGAACTCCATGTTCACTTCCCATTTCATTAGTCCCATGAAGCCATATCTGGTGGTCTTCTCACAACAGTTTATTAAAGACAAAGAATAGGAGGAGGGGAAGGAATAGAGGAATCTTCTAGTCTGCACAAAATGGACACAAGATTTGGAGTTAGGGTTAGAAAGTTCTCTGACCCCTGAATCCTGTACCCTAAGATTCTCCCCAAAGTCTTCCTTGAGCCTTTTCTTCTCCAAATTAAGTGCCCCCAGTTTTTGCCAATGATCCTGGCATAGCATGACTGCTAGCCCTTCCCATCCCCCCACTCCCTCTCAGACTGGGCCACCAGCCTCCCCATGTAGCCTTTTTTGATATGTTCCACTTTCACCATGGAAATGGCCATGGGTTGGTGGCCCAGCTGGGGAAATAAACATGAAAACCCCAATCTGCTTTATCTGCCCATGGACAGTCATTTCCAAAGATGCAGAAAAGTTTCCCTGAAAGTCTCCCAAGTCCTTAGAGAAGTGAAGTGCTACCTCATGGGCTGAGTGAAAAGGATCACAATGTAGACCTTAACATCCAATAGAAAGGCAAAGCACAAAGATTACTAAAAATAATGAAGACCCAGCTGTGGTCCCATGATTCTTGGCCAGCCATCAGTGATGAGGCGAGTGGCCTCCCAGACTCCAAAACTGGAGCTTTAAAGGCCTTTTCCTGCTCATCTATCTTCATAGGCTGCCATGGAAGGAGTGAAATTCAGGCTGTAGGCCATGGATGCCCCAGAGGTCACTGTAAGCTAGAGTAAAGTTTGAGGGGGAGTAGCTCTGGCTCGCATGGCTTGGGCTCCTATCACTGAATCCTAAGGAGTTCAGAAGTGTGGGGGGCAGAAGGGGGAAGGGAGTGCTACATTGCCTGCCTGCCTTAGAAAGCTGGGCACTGATCAACCCTAGCCAACAGAAGTCATGTTGACCATTATCCTTGGCCCTGCTGTCCACCCCTGTTTGCTGGTCTGTGCCTAAGCATTCCCAGAGAAGGCACTTCAGACTCCCTTTGCAGGGTCTCATACCATCTATTGGGAGGGCTTTCCTATTGTTTTATCTTATTCCCTGGGGAGGCTAAGTTATGAAATGACAGACTATTAGAGCAGGAAGGGCCTGAAGAATGCACATCTGCTCCATTTCCCTTGGTTTATCGATGGGCAGAAATTGCAGAGATCCTGAGGATGCAGCAGAGGTGGGCCTCCAAATTCCAAGCCCTAGGCCTACTTCTGGATCTTTCCATCTCGTTGGAGTAGAGGTGGCCGCTCTCTTTACTTAGAAATGGGCCGAGTTGGCTAGGAAGCCTGTCACCTTCCTTTGCTGCCCACTCAGACCTTGCTAGGAGCTCCCTCCTCGTGGCCAGCCCTGTCTCGGCCTGTGGTCATTTTCCTCACTCTCTCACCCTGCCCCAGTTTTGGGCAGGGCCTGTGTCCCTCTCTGTGCCCTGGCCTGACCAAGCTGCCTCGCCTGGCTGGGCTCTTACCTCTGCTTCTGCTCTTGCCACACCCCACCTTCTTCTTCTTTTTTTTTCCAGTGGCTCACTGTAATCATGGAGAAACTCCCCCTTCGGGCTGAAACTTTCCATCCTCTCCCCTTAAAGAGGAATATTTGTGGAAAGTTTGATTTAAATCCATTCGACTGGTTTTGAGTTACAAGAGGGAACTATAGGGGAAGAGAGTGGGGGGGGGGGGGCGGCAAATTGACTAGAAGCTGGAGGCGGGGCCAGGATGGCAGTGCATGCGGCTGGAGAGGATGGAGGGTGGGGAGAGAGAATGCACCTTCCTACTCTGGGCTCCCTAGGAAAGCCTGGGGCAATGGGCAGCTGGGCATCCTCCGAGGCCAAACTCAGAGCCCAGTGGCACTGATACAGCCTTGTTTTGCTTGGTGCCAAGAGTGTCATGTTGAGGCCACACCATTAGTAGCTTTCTGGATCAGACTAAGCCTCCCTCGCCCATTCTTAATTGTTCTTTTCTTTCTGCATTGCTGGCCCAGACTCTTTAGGTGTCTGTACCAGGTGGGCATGTTCACCCAGCAGGATCTTCAGTGTTTGGCCTTGGCTGTTTGCATCCTGACATGGGTCCTAAGAGGACATCAATGGAAGGTGTACCACCAAAGGCAGGACAGCATGGCCTTAGCAAGTGAATGCAAAAGGCGTAGTTGGAGTGGGGGAAGGGGGTAGCATTGAGATGCCCCAGGTGCACAGGTGTACTTGAGAGTTCTGGGAGTAGAGGCCTGGGTCTCCAGGTGCAGGTGGGCACAGGATGGCTGGCCACATTCTGCTTTTGCAACCACACATGATGTTTCTCAAGAGAGCCAGTAGAGGCTTTGGCCCTCCTTTGTCACACCTCCTCAGCAGACTGGCCCAGGATGGATGGGGGGGGGGTGCAATCAGAGGATTATGAAGGCTGGGGGCTCCTGCTGGGGGCATCAAGGTTGACAGACTTTTATTCATTTCTACTATTTTAATTTCTAAAACTGTATATACACATATTTGTGAAAGAGACTTGAGAATTGGTAGGCCCAGGAGTTGGAGGAAAAAGGTAGGAGTTTCCCTAAGGAAGATGGGGGCTACCCATTAACAGTCCACAGGAACTCCTAGCTGGACACATAAAGGGGAAACACCACAAAATGTCAGAGAAAGGTTCAGAGATTTGGGGCTCAGCTGTAGTACTGGCCAGAACATTCTGAGGTCCAACTGGTGAAAAGCTTCAGGAGCTGGTCACAATGACATCTGTGGGGACTGCATCTTGGGTGTGTGTGTGTGTGTGTGTGTGTGTGTGTGTGTGTGTGTATGTGCCTGCATCTAACTGTATGCTGCAGTCAGGGCTCCAGACTTGCTTTAAGGCCACGAGCTGGGGTAATGTGGTGGTGGTGGGGGGGGATGTGATAACCATTGGCCAAAGTAAGAGATGTCTGTTACAGCTCTGGGATGTTGGTGAGAAATGCTGGGAAGGAGCCTGCATGAAAGAGTAGTTCATGTCATAGAGGATGAACATTTATTAAGCAACCACTGTGTGCCAGGTACTGTGCTAAGCCACCTTGGTCCCCATGAGTAGTACAGGCAGCAAGCTATAGGGAGACACATGCAGCTACGAGTGAATGCTACAAAGGGGCTACAGCTGCACTGCCTGGCACCTTTCTGGGTCCCTGGAGAGATTATGGTTGGGAAGAATACCTAGAAGCTAGTCATGAGCCTCTCTGCCCTGCTCCCCAGCCCCAGAAATAGACAGAGATGAGACATAGAGACAGGGACAGAGAGAGAAAGAGAGAGACAGAAAGAGAGGCAGGAAGGCAGAAGACTGCCGTGCAGATTCCATGAGATGTACACATGGTCAATATCAGAGCCACAGCTAGCAAAGGTAAGCAACTTCCCCAGCCACGCATGCTTCTTCCAATTACTTTGGGAACCACCACAGTCATAGGAAGCTTGAGAAGAGGAGGGGAAGAAGGAAGGAAGGAATGGAGGGAAGAAAGGAGGGAGGGAGGGAAGGAGGAAAGGAGGAAGGAAGGGAGGGAGGGAGGGAGGAAGAAAGGAGGGAAGGAAGGAGGGAGGGAGGAAGAGAGGAAGGAAGAGGGAAGGAAGGAAGGAAGGGAAGGAGGGAGGGAAGGAGGGAGGGAGGAAGAGAGGAAGGAAGAGTGAAGGAAGGAAGGAAGGGAAGGAGGGAGGGAGGAAGGAAGGAGGGAGGAAGGAAGGAAGGAAGGAGGGAGGGAGGAAGAGAGGAAGGAAGAGGGAAGGAAGGAAGGGAAGGAGGGAGGGAGGAAGGAAGGAGGGAGGGAAGGAGGGGGGGAGGAAGAGAGGAAGGAAGAGGGAAGGAAGGAAGGAAGGAGGGAGGGAGGAAAGAAGGAAGGAATGGCAGTTCTTTGATCCCTATGGTAGTCTGAAGACAAGTGGTTTGGTAAGCTCTTTGAGGGTACCAAGGGGAAAATGGAGAGAAAGGGTTAGAGTGGGGGAAGGGTTAGAAGAAGAGCCTGACATCTGAGGGCTATAGGGAGAGGCCATAGAAATTGGGCTTATTCTGTTTGGAGGAAAGAAGGCTGAGGAATGGCAGAGTGGGACGCTGAGTGAAGTGAACGTGATCATTAAGGAAGGATGGGGAGTCCCTTGGTCAGGGTGGGCGGGGGATGGCCTGCTCACTGGGTGCCAGTAACAGGAATGGGAGCATCCTCCTCCCTAGCAGCTGTGGTTGGCTTGGCTGGGCCTCAGGCTACACCAGATTGCCACTTTTTTCTTTTTAATTTTCTTTTCTTTCCTGTTGTCAATCAAATTCCCTGCTGAAGCTTCCCCACTGGAAATAGAAGACGGAGCACGTAGCCATGGCTGGGCCTCTGGGGTGACTCCAGCAGGACAATCAGAAGCTCATTCTCAGGTGGGGGCCACCCACCATCTGTGGGCCAGATTGCCTAGCTCAGAGATACCCAGGGAGAAGAGAGACAGAGACAGACAGACAGAGAGGGAGACATAGAGAGAGAGGGACAAACACAGACAGAGAGACAGAGAGGGAGACAGAGAGAGAGGGACAGACACAGACAGAGAGACAGAGACAGAGACAGAGACAGAGGGAGACATAGAGAGAGAGGGACAGACACAGACAGAGAGACATAGAGACAGAGAGGGAGACATAGAGAGAGAGGGACAGAGACAGACAGAGAGACACAGACAGAGAGACAGAGAGGGAGACATAGAGAGGGACAGAGACAGACAGACAGAGACAGAGTGAGACAGAGAGGTGAGGCCCAGAGAAAGGTAGACAGAGCAAAGAGAAGCAGAGACAAGGAAATACACATGAAGAGCCAGAAAAGGTTCAAGCAGGCGATCACAGAATTTAGAGGGAGAAGGGTCACAGAAGAAACAACATGAAGAGGACAAACTGATGGGGAGATTTGGATTGAGAGACAGAGGGACTGGACAAACAGACACAAAGCAATCTTATCAGTAAGAGATAGAAAAAAGGAGACCAAAACCCACAGGGAAAAAAGGGGGGAAGGGAAATCATCCCAAAGCCACAGAAAGTCCCTCCCCTTGTAGAGTGGGTGGGGGTGGGGCGCCCATAAACCTGGGGCTTAGCGGCTTCGCTATCCTAGCGCTGTCTTTCAGCACCTAATGGAAACCACCTGGCTGGCCCAGCCCCAGCAGCAACCCCAGCACTCCCCTGGCCCAGTCCTCCAGCCTCTTCCCACAACAGAAGGAGGGGAGATGCCCCTTTAGAAATGGCTTCATTCACGAATTTGCTGCCTTTCTTGGGTCACGGTTGAGTCTATGGGCCCAGCAGGGTCTGCAGCAGGGAGTGGGGTACCGGTGGGGAGCAGTTTGTGGTCTGTGAGGGGGCTGGAGGAAGGAAGGGATTTGGGCGACACTGGACTTACTGTTATCTCCTGCCTTAGTTACAGGGAAAATCTCAGCAGTCAGGGATTCACAAGACAGAGAGACTTGGGGATGGGGGAGGAGGTGAAGAGACATGTCCAAGGGCCTCTTTAGCTTGGGCATTCCATAGTGCTGCCCTGACAGGTGCCATGGGTCCAAGGTAATGTGGACTCATGTCACTGAGAGCTGGGGAAAGTGGCTCATGGGAGAGAGAGCCCAGGCCTCCTTATGTGCACATCTGGCTGTGTTATTCCTCCTCTAAGACAAAGGTATCTAGTGGCTTCTTAATGCCAGCACATTCAAATCCACACTCACAGGCTTGGCATTCAAGGCCTTCCACAGTCAATCGAGCCTCAACATCGATTTCTCCCCATTCACAAGCTCATTTCTGCACCTGTTGCTCACAATGTAGCCTTTTGTCCTTCCTTCTCTCAGCACCTGCTGGAGCCCAATAGATGCCATGCCTTCTGTCACCCCCTGCCCTGTTCCCCCTTGGATCTCTTTTGTTCTGCAAACCCATCACACTGGCCATGGGACTGTGAGCTGGCAGGGCCATCCTGCCCACTTTTAAGAGAGGGAAACTGAGGCCCAGGCCCAGTGATTTGCTCAAGGTCACCCAGGTAGTGACCAGAAGGGCCAGGGTTTGAACCAGATACCTAACCTAGATGTTGTAGCCCTGCCTCCTATGCCATCATGTATTAGAGTGATGTCTGCCCAAGCAAGAGACCAATTTCTGCTCAGACTAAGGACCAGCTTCCTAATTACATGAGACATCCTGAACTGGAATGGGTTGCCTTGAAAGGAGTGAGTTCTCCAGCACTTGAGGTGTACAAGCAGAGTCAGAGGATATTCCTGCTGGACTCTGTCATATTCTCCAGTCATTATCCCTCAGGGCCTCAACAGGCACTGGGTACACAAGGCATAAACTACAGGAATCTGTGTGTATTCAATTGAATGGAAGTGAATATTAGGGTGCTCTATGGTCTCCTTGGGAGCAAAAAGAATCTGGAGGGGCCCTGGAGAAGCAGACTCCCCAGCTCTGCAAATTCCCTGCCCATCCAGTAGCCTTGCTTCTATGAGCCACAAAATCTTCAGATGCCCTCCCTCCCTCCTTCTCCTTTGAAAGAGGGGCTTGTTTATGTTCTCAAATCCTACCCCTCCCTAGCACGATGGGGGCAGCAGCTGGCATGGTACATTGACAGCCTCTTCTTAGGCAGGGCATTGAGGCCTGTGGTTACCCACTCCTGGCCCTGACAGAAGCAGCAAGTGAGACTGGGAGCTTGGCACTTGGCCGTGGTCTTCCTTGTTTGCTTGAGGGTTGGCAGATCACTAGATTGGCCAAGTGGCCTGCCCTCTGAAGCCACTATCTAGGGAACAAAGAGTGCTTGGAGCCTTCGGCCCATGGGACACAGGTTTTCCACTTGCAAATGCTCAGCCTTCAGTCCATCAACCAGGGTAGCTTGATAAGAGATGAAACATATTTAATTTGGCTTTTAATTAATTTGCTAATTTGCTTAGCCAGCCCTCCCTGGCTCTCCTGGGCACAGTGTTTCAGTAATGAGTTTGGGGCAGTAACAAATGTAGAAGGACCTCCATGTAGAGCCCCAGAGGCCCACAAGCACAGGGGTAGGGTTGTCAGCTGGTTCACTGCCAGGATGTTGGAGAGTCTTTTCCAGGGTGCTGACAGGGAGAGCTATGGGGGACTAGCCAGGGCCCCCAGGGACTAGCCTATCAGACCTCTAAACTGGCCAGCCAGTGCTAGCATGGCCTAAAATGATCTACTGAGTAGAAGAGAACATAAGGATGCTGGGGGAATGTCGGGGAAACAGAGTGCCCATGTTAGAGATAAAGAAACCGAGGACAAGAGGAGGAAGGGAGTTGATTGCTTACTAGATGGAGATAAGCAGCTGTGTGGGTGCCCTCAGCATCCCTCAGCTCTCCACCCACCCCTGTATGGCCACAAAGGGTGGGCATGGCCTCTAGCCAGCCCCAGGAACCGTGCTCTCCATCTCCTACCCTAACCCTTTGGCAACACTCTCCTCTGCTTCTTTCCAAGCTACCTTGTCTTCTCTTTCTTCTCTCCAAACAGTTTTGTGATGCCCCAGAAAGCTGACAGCTCCTTCTATGGGCCAGTCCAAGAGTGTTTCCCTAAGTGGGAAGTCCTGATTTCCTCCCAACCCCCAAACAGTCCCTCTACCTAATTTCCCTCATCCTCCCAGTCCCCCAGGCTCAGACACTCTCAGGTGTAGGCCAGAACTCCCCATATCTGCTCTAGGTCCTATCTTCACCACATTCCTCCACTCCTCCACTCCAGCCTGGTGCAGGACTTCCTCTTCTCAGGTCTGGACCTTGGCAATAGCCTTCTAACTGATCTCCCTCCCGCAAACCTCACTCCAATCCAGACCATGCCCATCGACTTACTTGCCACAGTGATTTTCCTGAAGCGTAGGTCTTATTCAATTGTTTGTTGTTCAATAGTTTCTGTTGTGTGACCCATTTGGGGTTTTCTGGGCAAAGATACTGGAGTGGTTTGCCATTTTCTTCTCCAGCTCATTTTACAGATGAGGAAACTGAGGCAGACAGGGTGGAGTGACTTGCCCAGAGTCACACAGCTAGGAAATATCTGAGGCTGGATTGGAACTCAAGATGAGTCTTCCTAACTTCAGGCTCGGCGCTCTGTCCGATGTGCCACCTAGCTGCCTGACCATGTCATACTCTTCAGTAAGCTGTGGTTCCCTATGACCCCCAGGATCAAGTATAATCCCAACCCCGTTTGGTGTTCAGAGCCCTTTTATCTCTATTTCTGCACCTCACATATACCTCTTCCTCACCACATTCTCAGTCCCCTTCCCCCACAGACTCTCCTCTGAGAACATGCTCCATCTTTCCCTGGCTGTCCCCCGGGCCCAGAATTCTCTCCCTCCTCATCCCTTCCCTTTGGCTTTCCTTCAAGTCCCAGCTAAAATTCTGCCTTCTACAGGCAGCCTCTCCTATTCTGTCCTAATCCTAGTGCCTTCCCTCTGTTAATGATTTCAAATAACTCCTGTACATAGATTGTTTGTATATAATTATTTGTATATTCTTTCCCCCACTAGGCTTCGGCTCCTTGAAAGCAGGGATTAGCTTTTGCCTTTCTTAATACTCTCAGCACTTAGCACAGTGTTTGGTACACAGTAGGTGCTTAATAAATGTTTGCTGACTTACTGAACCTAGGAAATGAACAAAGCTGATCCCCAAGTATGGATTTATTTATCACCCATAGTTTTGTTTGACTGAGTGACTGACTGACAGTCTCAGGGCCTCTGCTCTGCAAATGAGCTGGTGACTGTTAGAGGCACCCCTCAGATCAGAAAAAGAAACTGAAATAAAGGGTCCAAGGGAGCCCCGGGCGAGGAGAGAGGGCAAGACGGAAGGGCCTGAGGCAAAGAGGCTTCAGGCATGGCAGCAATCGCACAATTAAGAGTACCAGACCCAGCTGAAAGCCTGGCATACAAGGTATGAGAGATGTCGCAGCAGCTGCAGGTCCAATGGGCTGGGACCCAGAGAAATGATGCAGGAGCGAGGGGAATATTTCCTGGGGCTAGAGCCCCTCAGGCTTCCCTAAAAGGGACAGATAATGTTAGTGTACCAGGGCTCGGAGCTCTGAGAGGAAATCTGGGGATTCAGACGGGGATGGGTCTCCTACCAAGCTTCCTCATTCAGGTCTGAGGGGAGGGGAAGGAAGAGGAGCAGATGTTTTGTGGTATCACTGCCAGAATCTGGGGGCCATTGATGAGAGTTATGCTTGGAGTCAGCAAGACCTAACTTAGGAGCTGTGGGACCTTGGCCAAATAGCTTGACCCTTTTGGGCCTCAGTTTCCCCATCTGCAAAATGAAGGGGTTAGAGAAAGTGGCCTTTGATCTAAGGTTGAAATCTGTGCTCAATGAGCTCACGGAGTCCTGGATTTGTGGAACTGGAACGTGTCTCCTTTGCCCTTGAGTTCATAAGCAAACATTTCTCTTAAAAAGTTCCAATATTATTTCCTTTTTAGAAATACAATTTTGTTATCTTTTGTGTTTACATTGCCTAAATTCCTCTCTCCTCCCCCTCCCGGAGAGGTGCCCCATATAACCAAGGTTTTGTTTTTTAATTAATTTATTAGTTTAGTTTCAGTTAACAAGATTCAATTCCATAGGTCCTTGAATTTCAAATTTCCTTTACCTCCCTCCCCCCACCCCCCACGACAGCATATAATCCAGTAAGAGATCTGCAAATACATTCATATTAGACATTAGTCCAATTACAAAGGCGTATTGTACTAGGTGGGATGAAAAATGGTAATGAAGGAACAAAACCAAACAACGAAAAGAAAAAGATCAATTAGTTTGCTTGCATCAGGATTCAAGCTCAGCTCTTTCTAGTTATATCTCTTGATGGTGCATCTCTTTCCTTCATGAGTCGGGATTGACTTATATCACTGCATTGCTGAGAAGAGCCCAGTCTGTCATAGTTGGTCATCACACATACGTTGTGTCTGTGACTGTGTACAAATTTCTTCTGATTCTACTCTTCTCGCTCAGCATCAGTTTGTATAAGCCTCTCCAGGTAAATATGAAATCCATCTCCCCCTCGTTTCTTATAGCACAATAGTATTCCATTACATTCATATACCACAGCTTGTTTAGCCACTCCCCAATTGATGGGCACCCCCTTAATTTCCAATTCTTTGCCACCACGAAAAGAGCTGCTAAAAATATTTTTGTACATTTGGGTCTTCCTCCCACTTCTACGATCTCTTTGGGATATAACCCTAGAAGTAGTATTGCTGGGTCAAAGGGTATGAAATTATTTATAGTCCTTTGGGCATAATTCCAGATTGCTCTCCAGAATGGTTGGATAAGTTAACAACTCCACCAGCAATGTATTAGTGTTCCAATTTGCCCACATCCTCTCCAGCATTTGTCATTTTCTTGTTTTGTCGTCTTAGCCAATCTGACTGGAGGGATGTGGTATCTCAGAGTTGTTTTGATTTGCATTTCTCTTATCAATAGTGATTTAGAGCATTTCTTCATATGCTTATAGATATCTTTAATTTCTTTCTCTGAAAACTGCCTGTTCATATCCTTTGACCATTTATCAATTGGGGAATGACTTGTATTCTTATAGATTTGACTCAATTCTCTGTATATTTTACAAATGAGTCCTTTATCAGAGACATAGGTTGCAAAAATTCTTTCCCAATTTCCCACCTCCCTCTTGATCTTGGTTACATTGGCTTTGTTTGTACAGAAGCTTTTCAATTTAATGTAATCAAAATTGTCCATTTTCCATTTTATAATGCTAATTCTTGTTTGGTCCTAAAGTCTTCCCCTCTCCACAAATCTGACAGGTAAACTATTCCTTGCTTTCCCAGATTGCTTACAGTATCATCCTTTATACCTAGATCATGCACCCATTTAGACTTGACTTTGGTATATGGTGTTAGATAATGATCTATGCCCAGTTTCTGCCACACTGTATTCCAGTTTTCCCAGCAGTTTTTGTCAAATAGTGCATTCTTATCCCCAAAACTGGGGTCTTTGGGTTTATCAAACAATAGATTACTATATTCATTAACTGCTGGGTCTCCTGCATCCAATCTATTCCATTGATCCACTAATCTACTCCTCTGCCAGTACCAAGCAGTTTTGATGACTGCTGCTGTATAATACAGATTAAAATCTGGCATAGCTAGCCCACCTTCCCTAACATTTCTTTTCATTAATTCCCTTGATATTCTAGACCGTTTGTTTTTCCAAATAAATTTTGTTATTATTTTGTCTAACTCTAAAAAGTAGGTTTTTGGTAAATTGATTGGTATGGCACTAAATATATAATTTAGTTTGGGCAAAATTGTCATTTTTATTATATTAGCTCGCCCCAGCCATGAGCAATTGATATTTTTCCAATTAGTTAGATCTGATTTTATTTGTGTGAGAAGTGTTTTGTAGTTGTGATCATATAGGCTCTGGGTTTGTTTTGGCAGGTAGATTCCCAAATATTTTATAATGTCTACAGTGACTTTAAATGGGATTTCTCTTTCTATCTCTTGCTGTTGAGTTTCATTAGAGATATACAGGAATGCCGAGGATTTATTTATTGTCTCAAGTAGTTTTTTACTTGATTCCCTAGGATTCTCTAAATATATCGTCATATCATCTGCAAAGAGTGATAGTTTGGTCTCTTCTTTGCCTAGTTTGATTCCTTTGATTTCTTTTTCTTCTCTAATTGCTACTGTTAACGTTTCTAGTACCAGATTGAATAAGAGGGGTGATAGTGGACACCCTTGTTTCACTCCTGATCTTATTGGAAAGGCTTCTAGTTTATCCCCATTGCATATAATACTTGTTGATGGTTTAAAATAGATGCTATCTACGATTTTTTTTAATTTTAAGAATAGATTTATTTAACTTTTAGTTTACAACATTCAGTTCCACAGTCCCTTAAGTTTCAAATTTCTTCCCCCTCCCTCCCCTCCCCTCCCCTTCCTACCCCCGCCATGGAAGCATGCACTCAAATATAGGATCTACAAATATCTACAAATATCTTCACATTAATCATTAGTCAGGTTGTAAAGAAGGATTATAATTGATGGAATGATCATTGGGAAAGAGGAAACAAAACAAAACAAGAAAAAGAAACAGAGCAAGTAGTTTGTTTCAATCTGCATTCAGACTCCGAAGCTCTTTCTCTGGATGTGGATATCTCTTTCGATCATGAGTCTTTTGGAGTTGTCTTTTATTTATTTATTTATTTATTTATTTATTTATTTATTTATTAATTAATTAATTTATTTATTTATATTCGAAACATTTAATTTTAAGACCTCGAATTTCAGATCCATTCCCTTCCTCCCTTGTCACCCATTCCCTCTGGGAAGATAAGTAATTCAGTATATGTTGTACATGTCTAGCTATGCAAAACATTATCATAGTAGATATATTGTACAAGGCTGCTTATAATTCCCTCCCACTCATCCCACCCCCCACCTGGTCGATTCCCTACATGATCCTGTCCCTCTTCTATAGTGGGTACTTCCAACCTCCCCTCACCCCAAGGATGCCCTCCCATCCATCATCCCTCCTCTCATCCCCCTTCCCCCTATTCTGCTGCAGGTGGAGATATCCCATTTAGTATGTATGTCATTTTCTCCCTGAACCAAATTCAATGTGAATGTGGTTTTGCCTTTTTGCCTTCCTATTCTTCCCCTCCTTTGCACCCACTTCCCCTTGTTTTTACATGAGATGGTTTACCCTACCATGTCTCTCCCCATCTCCTCTTGCCACTTTCCTCTCTCACCTCATAATTTCATCCCTTGAGTACTCTCCCTTCCCAACAATATCAACCTATGCCCTCTATCCATATATAACTGTAAACATATATACACACATTCACATATGTATTCATATGACCATACACCCTTCTTCCATTATTTTCATACTGAGAAAGATATCATCAGTCACAGTTATTGCTTTTCCATATAGGAATGTAAATAGTTCAACTTTGATAAGTTCCTTTTGATTTCTTTTCCCTGATTACCTTCTCAGGCATCTCTTGCTTCTTGTGTCTGAATGTCAAATTTTCTATTCAACTCTGGTTTTTTCCTCAAGAATGCTTGAAAGTCCTCGATTCCACTGAATGACCATATTTTGCCCTGAAACAAAATACTCAGTTTTGCTGTGTAGGTGACCCTTGGGTTCATTGCCAGCTCTTTTGCCCTCTGGAATATCATATTCCATGCCCTTCCATCCCTCAGTGTAGAAGCTGCCAGATCCTGGGCTATTCTGATTGTGTTTCCACAGTATTGAAATTGTTTCTTCCTGGCTGCTTGTAGTATTTTCTCCTGGATCTGGGGATTCTGGAACCTGGCTATGATATTCCTGGGAGTTTTCTTTTTGGGATCTTTTTCAGGAGGTGATCAGTGGATTCTTTCAACCTCTATTTTGCCCTCTAGATCTAAAACATCAGGGCAATTTTCTTTGAGAATTTCTTGAAGGGTGATTTCTAGGTTCTTTCTTTGATCATGGCTTTCGGGTAGTCCAATAATTTTTAAATTGTCTCTCCTGGATCTATTTTCCAGGTCAGTGGTTTTTCCCATGATATATTTCACATTGCCTTCTAATCTTTTGTTTGTTTGGATCTGCTTAACAGCATCTTGCTTTCTCATAAAGTCATTAGCTTCCATTTGCTCCAGTCTAACTCTGAAGGAATGAATCTCCTCAGTGAGCTTTGGAGATTCTTTTTCCATCTGGCAAATTCGACTTTTTAAGGCATTCTTCTCCTCATTGCCCTTTTGGGCCTCCTTTGCCATTTGAGTTAGTCTATTTTTTAAGGTGTTGTTTTCCTCAGTCAGGCTGTTGACCCTCGTTTCATACTTTTCCTGCATCCTTCTCATTTCTCTTCCCAATTTTTCCTCCACTTCTCTTATTTGATTTTTAAAGTCCTTCTTAAGGTCCTCTATGGCCTGTAACCCACTCATATTTTCCTTTGGGGATTTTGGAGCAGGATTTCTGACCTCACAGTCCTCCCCCTGTTCTATGCTTCGATCCTCTTTGCCCCCAAAATAGGAGTCTAAGGTAGCATTTTTCTGTTTGTTTCCTTTGCCTTGACATGTTGCCACTTAATTACTTGACTTTTGGGCTTGTTGCCACAGTAAGACTCTGCCACCAGACAGGAGAGCTTTCGTCCCGAACGTTGGGGTCTTCACAGCTTTCTGGCAAGCTGGATACCCACCCCAGACATCCCCCCCAGATCACAATCCAGATCCAGGGAGGTTAAAGCTAGAGCGATTACCCCCCAAGACTGATCGCTGGATCTCCCTACAGTTCGCAGGCCAGGAGCTGGAGCTGCCTCTGAAAACTCCAAAATGGCGTGTCTCCTCAGTGGCTTCTAGCCCCCAGGGGAGCGAGCCGACGTGTTCCCCAAATACTGGTCCCAAAGTCCATAGGGCACTAACCTCTCACTTTGTCCTAGGCATGTCTATGTTGACAATTCTGGAGTCGCCAAAGCATCTGGTGTTCTGGGGCCGCCCTGGGGCTAAAACCACCGCTCAGGCGGACCTGGGCTCTGCTCTCTGCTCGCTATGCGCTGCACTGCCAGCTCCCAGAGAGCTGTGCTGGTCCTTCCTGCAGGGCTGCTGGGATGTCCTCAGTGGGAGGTTAGCTTCTCTGTGTCGTTCTGTGGGTGCTGGGGCTCCAGAAGTTGTTCAGAGTCCCCTTTTACATAGTTTGGAGGTAATCTGGGGGAAGAGTGCCTTAGACATGCTGTTTCTACTCCGCCCCCAAGAGGTATTCTTTAAAGGAAAATGAGGACCTTACACTGGCCATCATCTGCAGGAATTTGGTGCCTAAAGAAACTGTTCATCCTGCTTCAGAAAAAAGACAATCAGAGTCCTTTGGGGCAAGTGACAGTCAGAAGAGTGGGAAGGTGTGGGCCCAGGGTGGAGATACCATGGTAAATGGGGAGGGGGAAGAATCATCAAGGGGAGGGCAAAAGTCAATAATGAATTGACAATCCCTATGGGGGCAATGACCTTTGCATTACTTCTAGGAATGGATATTTCTAAGAGTAAGGCAGAATATAAAAGGGCGTCAGGGCAAGAAGCAAGATCTACAAGGCAATAGCATAGAGACTGTTTAAAAGAGAAAACTCAAAACAGATACCTTAAAAGCTTTAATTCCATGAGGAATACAGAGACTAAAGAAGAATTAAATAAGTTTAAGGGCCAAGAATCAAAGAAAAAAAGACTAGAATAGATAGAAAGGGAAGAGAAATAAGGAAGAGTGGGGGGGATCATTTTTAGAAGAAGGTACAGAAAATGGAATTATTAAAACAAAGAAACTTGAAAGGAAGGGGGTATGAAGGATTTCACTTCACTGCTGAACTGAGAGAAAAAGAAAGAGGTAAAGAATTAAATAACTAGATAAAAGGAAAAAAGAAAAGGAACTAATAAGTAAGGCAAAACTCCCAAACTAGGGAAAGGAAAAATGAATGGGGAAGCAGGAGAATGGGCCTGAGAGGGAAGGGAAGAGAGCCAGTGGGAATACGATTGCCTTAAAGGGGCACTGCAGTGAATAAAGTGCCAGACCTGGAGTCAGGAAGACTGATCTTCATGAGTTCAAATCTAGCCTCAGACACTTACTAGCTGTGAGACCCTGGGCAAGTCACTTAACCCCATTTGTCTCAGTTTCCTCATTTGTAAAAATGAGCTGGAGAAGGAAATGGTAAAGCACTCCAGTAACTTTGTCAAGAGAACCCCAAATGGAGTCCCAAAGAATCAGACACAACTGAAATGACTAAACAAAAATGTATTAAGCTAAAATAACTGGAGAGATAAAGTACTGTGTATTTAGAGCAAAGGGGTGGAGGGGTCCTAATTTGGGGGGGGGGGAAAGCATACCAAATATTAGAGACAAAAGAAGCAAACTACAAACCCAATTCTCATAACTTTAAATGTGAATGGATTAGAGGGGGTGGAGCCAAGGTGGCAGAGTAGAAACAGCACTTCCATGGTGCTCCAGCCCACACCACTTCAAAATCATGTAAAAGTGGACTCTGAACAACCTCTGGAGCTCCAGCACCCACAGAACGACACAGAGAATCTAACCTCCTGCTGAGGACAGCCCTGCAGCCCGGCAGGGAGCTGTCAGCACAGTGCTCTGGGAGCCAACAGTGCAGCGCTCTGGTTGCTGAGCCCAGGACCACATAAGTCTGAGGTTTTAGCCCCAGGGTGGCCAGACCAGCAGCTGGCTGGAGGGACCCCAGAACACTAGCAGCTGTGGCTTTTCCAGAATTTCCAACACAAAATGAGAGGTTATTGCCCTATGGACTTTGG
The DNA here is from genome assembly GCA_011680675.1 of Gymnobelideus leadbeateri. Classification (NCBI taxonomy): domain Eukaryota; kingdom Metazoa; phylum Chordata; class Mammalia; order Diprotodontia; family Petauridae; genus Gymnobelideus; species Gymnobelideus leadbeateri. Next base: position 605,316 of record WOXC01010654.1, on the reverse strand, counting down.
AACCAGTACTCGGGGAACGCGACAGCTTCTTCCCCTGGGGACTAGAAGTGGCCGAGGAGACGTGGCACAGCTGCCATTTTGCAGCTTTAGTTGCAGCTTCAGCTCCTGGCCTGCGAACTGTAGGGGGATCTGCTGATCAGTCGGGGGGGGGGGGGTAATCACTCTTGCTTTAACCTCCCTGGATCTGGATTGTGGTCTGGGGGGGCGGGTCTGGGGTGTGTGTCCAGCTTGCCAGAGTGTGTGGGGACTTCAGGGAGGGTACCCAACTAATACTTCCGGCAGTTGAGAAGACCCCAACATTTGGGATGGAAGCTCCCCTGTCTGGTGGCAGAGTCCTACTGTGGCAACAAGCCCAAAAGTCAAGTAATTAAGTGGCAACATGCCTAGGCAAAGTAAACAAAATAAACAGAAAAATTCAACATTAGACTCCTATTTGGGGGGCAAAGAGGATCGAAGTATGGAATAGGAGGAGCACTGTGAGGTCAGAAATCCTGCACCAAAAGCCCCAAATGAAAATACAATCAGGTTACAGGCCATAGAGGACTTTAAGAAGGATTTTTAAAACCAAATAAGAGAAGTGGAGGAAAAATTGGGAATGGAATATGATATTCTGGAGGGCAAAGGACCTGGGATTAAAACCAATAATTACCTACCCAACAAAACTGAGTATCTTGTTTCAGGGGGAAGTATGGTCATTAAGTGGAATAGAGGACTTTCAAGCATTCTTGAGGAAAAAACCAGAGTTGAATAGAAAAATTTGACATTCAGACACAAGAAGCAAGAGATGCCTGAGAAGGTAAACAGGGAAAAGAAATCAAAAGGAACTTATCAAAGTTGACCTATTTACATTCCTACATGGAAAAACAATAACTGTGACTGATAGAACTTTTCTCATTATGAAAATAATTGAAGAAGGGTATACAGGCATATGAATACATATGTGAATGTGTGTACATATGTTTACAGGTATACATGGTTAGAGGGCACAGATCGAATTTATTGGGAAGGGATGATACTTAAGGGGTGAAGTTAAGAGGTGAGAGAGGAATGTGGCAAGAGGAGATGGGGAGAGATGGGGGCGGGGGTAAACTATCTCATGTAGAAGAGGCAAGGGGAAGTAGTTGCAGGGGAAGGGAAGAACAGGAAGGCAAAAAGGCAAAACCACATTCTCATTGAATTTGGCTCAGGGGGAGAATGACATACAAACTAAATGGGATATCTCACCCTGCAGAAGAGTAGGGGGGAAAGGGATGAGAGGGGGGAGGATGGAGGGGAGAGCATACTGGGGGGAGGGAAGGTTGGAGGCACCCACTTTTGAAGAGGGACAGGATCAAAGTAGGGAATGGACCAGGTGGGGGGTGGGATGGGTGGGAGGGAAATATAGTCAATCTTTTACAATATATCTACTAGGGTAATGTTTTGCATAGCTATACATGCACAACATATACTGAATTGCTTATCTTCCCAGTGGAAGTGGGTGACAAGGGACGAAGGGAATGGATCTGGGATTCGAAGTTTCAAATTAAATGTTTCAAATATATATAAACACAAAATATATATAAAACACAAATATATATAAACATACTATTTGCATGTAACTGGGAGATAAGATGTGCAGGCATTGGGGCACAGAGATTCACCTTGCCCTAATGGAAAAGTTGAAGGAGGTATGGGAGAAGATATGGGAGAGAGCAGATTGGATGAGGGGATATCCTGTGGGACTGCTATTCTGGGGTGATGTGTAGGGGGAAAATGGGGGAAAAATTGTTACTCAAAATCTGGCGGAAATGAATGATGTAAACCAGAAGTTAATAAAGCATTTGGAAGGAGAAAAAAATGTGAATGGATTAAACTATCCAATAAAATGAAAAAGAATTATATCTTGGATAAGAATACAAAACCCTATAATTTATTGCTTACAAGAAATTTTTTTTTTAAATTAAGATATACAGAGAACAAAAATGAGGAATTGGAAAAAAAATTGACAGTGTATAGAGCAAATCCCAAAAAGTCACAGTTGAAAACATACTATTAAACAGGGCAAGAACAAACATTCATAACATAAAAAGGGATAAACAAAGGAAAGTATATTATGCTGAAAGGAGTTGTAGGCAATGAATGAATATCAGTGTTACACATATATGCTCCAAGTGCCTTAACATTTAAATTCATAAAGGAAAAACAAACTGAACTACAAGAAGATATAGATAGTAACACAATAATGGCAGGAGATTTCAATTTCCCTGTCTGTTTTGTGTAAGTCTAACAGAAAGATAAACAAAAAGGAAAATATAAAACTGAACAAATTGTTGGAAAAACTCAAGCTATTAAACTTAAAGCGTCTTCTAAATGGGATTGCCAAAGAATATGCACACTTCTAAGCTCCATATGGAACTTTTAGAAAAATTGACCATATATTAGGACATTGCAAAGGATATTAGGATATTGCATTAGGATATTGCAAAGAAATGTAAAAAAAAAAAAAAAAGCAGAGGGTGGCTAGGTGGCGCAGTGAGTAAGGGCGCCGGCCTCGGAGTTGGGATGACCCGGGATCGAAACCGGCCTCAGAAAATGAGCACCCACACATAAATAATGACTAGCCGTGTAATCTTGAGCAAGTTACTTAACCCCAATTGCTTAAAAAAAAAAAAGCAGAAATAGTAAACACATCGTTTACAGACCATAACTCAATAAAAATGGTAATCATTCAGGGAATGCAAACAGAAGACACAGATCCAAATGAGCACTTAACAATGAAGTCTTAAATAATGAGCAGTACAAAGAAGAACTGATAGAAACAATTAATAATTATTTGAAAGAAAATAATGATGTGACAACATACCAAAATTTCTGGGAGGCAGCCAAAGCAATACTCAGGGGGGAAAGCATATTCCTACATGCATACATTAACAAAAAAAGAAAAAGAAAAGGTTAATAAACTGAATATACATTTTAAAATTAGAAAGACAGCAAGCAAACAAACGTAAACTAATCTCAAAAGAGGAGATATTTAAAAATTATAAGAGAAATAGATAAACTGGAAACAAATATATATGTGTGTGTGTGTGTGTGTCAGTGTTAAATAAAACTAAAATTTAGTTCTTTGAAAAGATTAATAAAAGTGTTATACCTTTAACCAATCTGATAAAAAAGAAGAGATCAGAAAATCAAATTAACAAAATAACAAATGAATAAGGTGAAATTACAACAAAACCAAAAGGAATAAATGAATTATTAGAACCTTCTATTGCATAGTGCTTGCTCAGTACTAGGAGTCAACAAAGCCCAATGTTCTAAAGTTTGTGCTGAGCAAGGGACCTTAGTACTTAGGTTGTTGTCAGTGGTGGTGATGATGGTGGTGATGGTCATCCAAACTAGAAAGCACCCAGAGTCTTCTGCAAGCCTTGGACCAGGAGGCATCAGAAGAAAAGTGAGGGGACGATAGAAACAAGAAAAACCTTCAGGAATTTTGCTTTGGGAATTTGGGGATTCCCCCCCCCCCTTTGAGATAAGTAGAAAAGCTCCTATGGTATCTCTGGTCAGTGACAGAGCAAGTGAGAGCAGAGTCCAAGAGGAAGGGAAAAGTTGTGAAGGGGTATCAGTAGCCTCGAAGCCAGTTTCTAATTATGTTTTGTTTGTTTTTACTTAGACTTAATTTGTTGTTGTTAAGTTGTTGGGGTTTTTTCAGTCATGTCCTACTCTTCATGACTCCATTTGGGATTTTCTTGGCAAAGATACTGGAGTGGTTTGTCATTTCTTTCTCCAGCTCATTTTACAGATGAGGAAACTGAAGCAAGTGGGACTAAGTGACTTGACCAAGGTCACACAGCTAGTGAATTTCTGGGTTGGATTTGAACTCAGGAAGATTATTCCTTACTTCAGGCCTGACACTCAATCCAGTATGCCAGCTAGCTGCCCTAGACCTTATTTAGACCACACTAAAAGAGAGAGAGAGAGAGAAGAAGAAGAAGAAGAAGAAGAAGGAGGAGGAGGAGGAGGAGGAGGAGGAGGAGGAGGAGGAGGAGGAGGAGAAGAAGAAGAAGAAGAAGAAGAAGAAGAAGAAGAAGAAGAAGAAGAAGAAGAAGAAGAAGAAGAAGAAGAAGAAGAAGAAGAAGAAGAAGAAGAAGAAAAGGAAGGAAGGCAAAGAAAAGAAATCTCCTCTAAAACTCCAACTCCTGGCTTCATTCAAGAAGGGATGAGATGTCTGGTTCTCCCTTCCCATTCTGATTACAAATTATTTGCATTTCAAAACAAACCCTTAGTTAAGTAATTAGGACCATGGGGTGTTCTGGCTAGTGGGGCTGAACTGGCTGGGGTTGGGAGTTGGGTGGAATGGTGCCAAGTAGGAGTCCCGATCCAAGTGGAAGAGCTGGGTGAGCTCACTCACCCCACCCCCCAAGTTCCATTACTCTGTGGATGGCTCACAAATCAAAGTCGGCTGGTAGGACTTATGTCTAACAAGCCTTGGGAGACTTGAGCATCCTCTGAAAGATGGATGATCTCACTAGAGTCTGTCCATGCCTGCACTTCCTGTGTAACTCTCGTTCACTCCCTCTCCTCAGTCACAGGGCTGGGTTGGCCAGTGCTAGAGGCTTTCCTCTCCTCTCTAATGACATCTTTGAGGCGTGGGGAGCACATGGGTAATGTCCATCAGTTTCTCTCTCACTCTCGCCAGGTGACTGGCCCATTTCCATGTTTGCTCATTCCTCTTTGGATGACACCCTTTATTCTAATTCTTCAAAATGTCTCATTTGTGAAGAATCACTGTCTACTTGCCAAAAAATAAAAGGCAACCTTAAGGTCATTTCCATGCATAGGATTCCCGAATGTCTCTGCTCAGACATTGCCAAGGGAGGGAGTAGAGAGAGAGGAAAGCCAAAGAAAGAACTTTGGAGACTTCCAATATTAGGAAGGAGGAAAGGGGTGAGGATGTAGGAGAGAAAGAGTCATTAGAAAGGCCAGGAACAAACCAGGAGAGTGGGAAGAGCCTCTCATTTCAGCCTCCTGGCCTCCTTCAAGGCTCGGCTCCAATGCCCCACCCTCCTTCAGGGGTGTTTTCTCTGAGATTACTTGTCTATAGTTTGTAGATACCTAGTTGTTTGTTGTGAGCTCCAGGAGGAGAGGGACTGGTTTTGTCAGGTCTTGTGCCTCACACACAGTAAGAACTTCATTAACACTTGTTGGGTTCAGTGTGTGTTGGGGGGTGGGGAGAAGGAAGGGGGCTCAAGGCTCAGCCCTCAGGGAGAGAGGTGGGGCAGAGTTCAAGTAACAAAGCATGCCCTGGACACTCTGAAGTTTCTATGCTGTTGGGGTGGG